>JACBWW010000067.1:2004263-2047464 GCA_020086605.1 Lanius collurio
CGGTTTCGTGCGCTTGTCCTACAGTGCCGCGCCGGGCTCCGAGCGGGAATATGCCGCCGAGGGGCGGCGCGGCCCCTCCCTTCCCCCGCGGCGGAGGCCCCGCGCCAGGCCCGGGCCGCGGGCGGGGCGGGGCCGAGGGGCCGGGCCTCCGCCGGCACGTGGGGCCCTTCCTGTCAACGCCGCCCCGCCGCTCTCGGGTCCTGCCTGGGGAGTTCGGGTTCCTGCTGCGTCCCCTTCGCTCGGGCTGTTTCCGGCAGAAGGCCTCTTTAAAGAGATGATCCTCGATTCCCGGCCCAAGGGTTGATGGGTTGTTTTTTTTTACCTCGAGGCTTATTTGAGCTTGTTTTTAGTGGTGAAGTTAAGTTGTCTTGGACAGAGATGCCTCCACCGTTCTGAAGGTGAAGAGCTATAAATGTGGAGAGAGTAATGGTGTTGCTGAGAAGGTCCTGCACAGCTCAGTCTCTTTGGTGAATTCAGTAGGAATTTTCCGTGTATTGTTAGCCTTGACTGTCAGTGTTTTCTTTGTTTTCCTGCATTTCTTCTTGCATTTAACTGGCTCCCTCCTCAGTGGTGGGATGTCAGGATTAGTAAGTGGAATCACTGAGTGTGTGTGAGCTTTGTTCTTCCAAGAGCGAAAACTTATTTAGTGTTTATTTATTCCTAAAACTGTGTACCCTGCTTCTGCTGGTGAGGTATGATCTCCCTGTGGCTACAATCTAACAGTCATCACTTTCTCCACAGTGAAATATCTTTCCACATATCTATTGAGAGAGTAATTAAGAAGACCAGAAATGCATGCATGGGGCAATATGTTTCCCAGCCAAGTTTCTTTTTAATTATTTCATTCTTGTTTGAGTCAGCAGAAACTTTTATTCTTTACCAGCTTTTAAGCTCCAGGGTGATTTGCATTAATTGGCTTGGCTTGGTATAGGATAGGATACAAAGTCCTTTTGATCCATTCTCTTAGATTCTGAATTTCTAAAGGAAAACAGTAATGGTTCAGAAAACACAAATTGCATCTCCTGAGTGACTAAACTTGTAATCAGGTGTCTGTCCAGTGCAGGTTCATTGTATGAAATCATTTTCTTTGGATTCATATTTTGAAACCCCGTGAACTCAAAAGTTTGTGCAAGACTTCTGGGAATATTAGGCTGATGCCAGCTGATACCATGAAAATTACCAGGGGTGTGTAGAGCTTGAAAGAGCAGTAAATTAAAAATGTAATCTCTAAACTGCATTTTTTTATAAGACTTCCTGTCTTCTCTCGATGCCAGTAATCGTGTTTGTTATCTGAACAGATGAATGCTGCCTTTAAAAGGTGCAGCTTTTTGAAGTGGGATATGAGGATTGCAAACCTCCCTCACAGGAGGCACTGGGGTGCAGAACAAAGTGGTTGTTTTTGATAGGGTAAGGAGTTATATTTACTTCTTTTAATGTTTGAGCTTATTATTGAGCTGTGATATTTAAGGAAAATAATTGAAAAAATACATAAGTTTTCCTATTAATAAAATTGCTCTTTACTTTTGAGTCAGAAGATATTTCCACTTGCTTATTTATTAATTTTGGAATTTCATATGTAAGATCTCTATCTCAGGCTGAATTACATGACATTGCTTTAGCTACAGGTTCTTTAACCACATTTTTCAATTTTCTAAAACTAATTTCAGCTCCTTTTAAGAAGAAGGTTGGAGGAGGGGAAGGTCTTTCTGCCTTTCGCAAGAATTAAATCAAGTTACCTGTTCTTTGGACTGTCTTTATGTTTGCATGCAAAACTGCTGGGTTTTGAAATCTGGCAGAGAATTGCATTTTATTATCCCTATGAAATTGTATCTAAATTCTGAAGTGGTTGCTGTAAATTGTAAATAGCAGTATACATCCTTAGTAACAACTTCATAAAAAAATACTACCCTTTTTGAAAAGGATTTACCCTCCAAAGATTCTGCTTTTCACAAGTTTGTCTGAAGGTCCACCAGCTTTGTCCTGGTCAGGCTCCAGGTTCACAGATGGTGCCTGAGGTGCTGCAGGTCGGGAGAAGAAACAGCTGGCTGGGGTGTAGGAAGTACAGGAGCAGAGGGGAAATGAAGTCATGTATCAGGTTATGACATCTGGTGACAGCTCTGAGTGCACTCGGTGGAGCTCCGGTGTTCAGACTATTTATGGAAGAGCAGGAAGAAGCTGCTGCTGCAAGAGGCTGGGAACAAGCAGTAGCAGACATGGATCTCCTAAAGAGCTGTCTTTGGGGTGAGAAAAGTGGGCAAGGAGACAGAGAGGGGGATTGAGATCAGATTTAAGCAGAGATGGCAAAGATGAACTGGTTTGATGAACAAGGGCAGAAAAGGCAGAAAATGCACAAAGAATCCAAGATGGGGTAAGGAGAGAATGGAGAATTTGAAATGAAAATAGGGAAGTCACAAGAAACAGGGTATGAATTTGCAGAGGTTAAGATGACTGGGATAAAAGAAAGATGGAGGAGTGAGAATTCATCAGGAATAAGACAGAAACAAAAAACTGGGACAAGAAACACTAGTTAGAAGGCAGAAGAGCTGTAGTAGCACGTGCTTACAAGTGCAGATTAGAGCTCATAATTTTTCTAACTGGCAAGTGTAAGTGAAACCAAATTATAAAACTTACTTTTTTTTCTCCTTCAAATATTATACTGTAAAGGAGATGGCCAAATGTTTCTGTTCTCAAGCAGTTTGGAGTATAAATAGTAAAATCCATATGAGGGAATTCTGTTGAGGATGTTGTTGTTGTTTTGGGGTTTTTTGGTTTGTTTTTTTTTTTTGTTTGTTTGTTTGTTTTGGGGTTTTTTTTGACTTGGAAAGCAACATGGGTGTAAAATTTAACAGCAGCAGCATCAGAAAATACCAGAATGAATGTTGACTGTAAAACCTCACTGAGCCCCATCCCCCAGTGTGTGATGAAGGTCAGTGATTGAATATTAACAGTATTTTTTCCCCAAGAATCTTAACTTTTCACTGCAGGTTAGTTAATTTGTAATGACTATCTAGTTATAAAGACTTGTGTTCCTGTTAGTTTGTGCAGCTTCACATCTTATTTATAAAGCAAACAAGTTAAAATGCTTTGATATCAACTTTCCGTGGTTTGTGTCTTGTCCCTGTCCCTGCCATACACTCTTGAGTTGTGTGTTCGTTGTACACATGGTGCCAGTGCGTGTGTTAGTGTGTATTTTGCCTTAGACTGTTAAGGTAGCCTAGCTTGATACATTGAGATAAAAAGTATATTCTACTTTGGATATCTATTTTCAGAAGGCAATGACATAACACAAAGCACTTTACAAACAATTCTGCAGGACTTTGCATTTAAAACCAGCTTTTTGTAAGTTGTAGTTGTGCTTTTTTCCAGCACCTGGTGTGGTGAACCAAGGGTAGTAGTCACTTACACCACGTTTTGTAAATATCAAGTGAAAACCTGATGGTGTGGACAGGGGGATAGAATTTAGTTTTTCAGGTTGTTTTGTGATTGCTCTGATGCTGTGCTGTGTTTTCCCACAGACCCCTGGAAAAATCATTTTGCCCCTTGTGATTAATAGGTAGAAAAGAGAACGTATTCAACCCAGACAGGAGTCTAAACTCAGAAGTTTCCTAACTTTTGAGTGTTTGGCATAATAAACTGAGGAAAGTGTGTAATGTAGTTGAAAGTGTTAAAGATATTGGGGGTGTTTAAATTTTATGTTTAGAGATCATCACTTCTGTCATTTCTGTAGAACCCCAGGAAAAGAGGGTTAGAGGACACTTAAATGCCATGTAATTTGATTTCCCGCTAGATAAGATGAGCTTCATTAAGTAATTTTGGTCAAAGGTGTCCTTTGCCACATGATGAAGATTGTATATCGTAGTTCAGTACTAGTCTAACACATTTGAATGTTTTTCCACAGCACACATCTTCAATATTCTCTCTATTTTAAAACATTTCTTCTGTCTACTGTTGCTTTGGAAAAGAGATCACCGCTGTTTTCTTACCACACAGCCTTTCCCCTATTTAAAGTGGAGACTTGTTGTAAGCGTCCCCTTTTCAGTTACATGATACAGAGTAGGGGAAAATGAAGCTTAATGTTTAGCTGTCACATGGACTGACTGATTTATTTTCTAGGGATTCTGTGTGGAAAATGCCAAGCCGGAAGTTTGCTGATGGCGAGGTGGTGATGGGCCGTTGGCCAGGAAGTGTCCTGTACTATGAAGTACAAGTGACCAGTTATGATGATGTTGCTCATCTTTATACTGTTAAGTACAAAGATGGAACTGAACTTGCACTGAAAGAAAGTGATATCAGGGTGAGTACACGTGTATTTAATTATAAGTACTTCTAAAGGAAGATTATACTGATTTTATGCTGTAGCTGAAAGTACAACTTACGACTGGGTAGTCATTTTACAAGTTTTTGTTAACTGTGTCTTCAAGGAATTGGTGCTAAAAAAAGCTTCTTCCTATGTAGCACCTCAAGTAGAAGTTCAGAATGACCCTATCTTTAAAGTATCAGGGTTGATTTATTTATTTATTTATTTATTTATGTTGAAAAAATGTGATATTTTTGAGGACAACCAAGTCCGATCATGCAGGAACTCTATAGCATGGGTTTTCATGAAAAATTGTTTTGGGTACCTTATGAAGGTAGTAATCAGTGGGCTGATATTAATTTGATGGTTTTCCATTTCTAAATAAGAAAATTTGAAAACAAATGGGAAGATTTAGTTAAGTGTCACTGTAAATATAAACAGTGCATGCCCTTCAAGCATATACTTGAATGTCTGCAAATAGGTTTTACTGTTTTAGGTCCTCAGAGGTTTAATGAGGTATTTTTCTGTATTTGTCACAATTACAAACCCTTGAGAAAGGTTCATGTCATATAAGCACATTTGTTTCTCTTTACATATCTTTATTATTTCCTTTTTTGATACTAATAAAGGCCATTAAAAACTTCATAGAAATTTCAGTTGAAAATAAATAAAGCAGGAGGAAGAAACCCTGTTTGAATGTTCACTGTAGTTAATTTCTGTGGCCTGTTCTGAAACCTACATAGGTTCAAAGCCAGCTTGTGTGTCTTTATGTGAACTGTAGTGTCACTTCTTGGTGGCAGTGTCCGTGCCCAGTAACTGGCCTTCTCTTGTGGCACCAAAATGTTTCTGCCTTGAGGTGGGCAACTTGAGGTTTTCACTGCTTCAAGACTTTCTAACGTGTTACTTGTGCTTGCAGGTTAGCAGAATTAAGCTGGGAAAATGCTTTTCTTTGTCCTGAAACATTTATGCATTGTAAAAGTTGCATTGTAGAAATTTTACATGGGAAAATCAGCATTGTAGACTTCAGAGAGAAATCAAACAGTGCTTTTGGAGTAAACTGTTTATGAAATAGTTACCCTGTATAATGAAATGATTAGGCTGACTTGGGTTTTTTTAGTGTTGATGAGCTCTCTGCTGCCTCACACAGATGTGAACCTTGCTCTGTCAAATGCATTAATAAAGCTGAGTACTGGAAATGAGAGCAGTCTCTGGGGGCTTATGAGACAGCTCTCTGTTCCTTTCCCTATGCTTAGGATTGAGAAGGTGGTGTGCTTAACAGCTTGATGCTCACTGTGGTAGCTTAAATCCATAGTCTGATTTCTGTAGCTTCAACAGGAATTGTCAGCAGCAGTTGGACTTGGAACAAGATTTTTTGGGAATTGCCAGCAAAATGAGTATTCTGCAGTTGCTCTTTCTTGACAACCTTTGCAGAGTATCAGTAAAGGAAATACCAGGCAGATCTGTAGAAGTGTATGCCAGAATCCTCATCACAAAAAAACCCCCCATGTTTCTAAAATTGTTCTTTGGGACATAGATAAGATTTTGCTTTCTTTCCATCTTTCTTTTAGTCCCAGTCATCATTCAAGCACAGGAAGAGCCAGTCTTCTTCAAGTTCTCCCTCCAGAAGAAGTAGCAGCAGATCTCGATCTCGCTCTCGGTCCCCTGGACGGCCAGCAAAGGGCAGACGTCGTTCTGCTTCCCAAAGCAGAGAGCAAAAAGATGAGAAAAAGAAAACCATTCAGGAGACCAGCTTAGCTCTAGTGGTATTAGTTTTACTTGTTGGTTGGTTTTTTGTGCGTGGATTTGCTGGATTTTTATTACAAGCAACTTTTGGTATTTGTGAAAGATTGATTTTACGTGTACTGGCTTTATCATTGTAAAAGCCAGCTGCAGTTCATGTTCCTTGGACAGCATAATTACCTGCAAAAGTGTATCTCAGAACTGCCATTTTTTCCTTTAGAAATAGGGTTTCTAGCTTGCAGAGTTTGACGAAATTCTTGAGAGGTAAACCAAGGCTATAAAGTTCCATTTGAATCTGGTGATACTGCAAACTTCGCATAATCCAAACAAGCACAGACTTTTTTATATTTTAATACTGAAGTCATTGTTAGCCATGTCTTTCCACCTGTGAAATGGGGCAAAGGAATTTAGTTTACCTTTAGATGTGATGATTGGAACATAGCAGGTAGGTATTAAGATTCGAAATAAAATGAGTTCTGTTATCAAATACAGTTCATTACAATAGTAGTGGAAAACATGCAGTATGGAATATTTAAATATGGCCTTGCTGATGGATAATACTGCAAAACTAGTTTCATTATAAAAACTAACCCATAAGGATTTTTAAGTTTACCAATATTTGGTGTTTAGCTGAAATTTATTAGGTTTGTTCTTATCATTTTTGTGAAGATTAAGTACTAAAAATGGTTTTGGTGATTTGTAAGTTTGAGGAGGAGTAGAGTTGATGTTTCTCCATGAAATAAGCGAGTATGAGTAAAGTTTCTCTATGAAGAGACAAACAGCATTTCTTCTGCCTCTTGTGCCCTTGAGATGGCATCTCACTTGTCTGAAACACAGTCCCTTGAACTGGAAATGCATTCTGCTGATCTTTTGAAAATGGATAGGTTTTAGTTAGGTTTCAACTAAACTAAACCAGATTAATGAAAACCAGTTAGATAGGTGTAGTAAATTGCTAATCTTTTGCACTGAAACAGCTGTGGGGTTTGTTTTGCAGTGAGCCACTCTGAGTTGTGGGATCCTATGGATCATAAGCTGGTTTTAAATAGTTTTTTAGCCAGCAGATACCATGTTCTTTTTGTACTTTTAACTTTTTGGGATAACAGGGTAAAAATATCTTTGGTGGTTTTGTCCTTGCTTCTGTCTGAGGAGTAGCATTGATCTGTTGGCTGTTGTATGACTGGGAAGACCAGTTTCTCTTCAATAAAACTTAAGTTGAAATCCTAGAATTGTTTAAGTTAGACTCAAGAGAAGAATTTTTATAAGAGAATTTATTTCTTCAAAGATATTTAATGGAAAACCAAACTTTCAGTTGTACAGAACAGTGCCATATATAGGACACTGAAATTTCATCTTTTTGTCTAATGGCATTACTAAATAGATGTGTATTTTGTACTTGGCAGCTGCTAATGATAAGTTAGAGTAACTTGGAAGCTGTACTCTCCTAATTTCACTATTTATTTAAAAAACCCAACCTTTTCCTTAAATTAGTTTGTTTCTCTTATTTGTGAGCAGAAACTATCCATACTTAAGGTGTTGAACCCACTTGTTTTCCTGTGGAGAGAACCAGAGCAGTTGCAGTGGACAGAAAACTAGATAGTGTTCTTAATTATTCATTATATACATGCTCTTGATGCTGCTGCTAATTTGAGAAAGCCTAAACTGTGTTCCTTCTTTTAATCAGAAACCGAGTGAGAATAACACCAAAAGGTACAATGGTGAACCTGAAAGTACAGAAAAAAATGACACATCCTGCATCCCCTTGGAGGTAGGAACACGGAATTTGCTCTTAGTGTTTTGTCACACTCCTAGCTTGGCTCTCTCAGAAATGCTTAGAAAAGGGCAATACAATAATGAAGCAGAAATAGAAGGCAACATAAAACTTAGAGGTAAAGTGACTTTGCTACAGAGAAAGTGATTTCTTTTTTTGCCTTAGTCCTGATTGTTAGCTAATGCCCAGGCATATGGCAGAAGGGAAAGGAGGAGGGTGGCAAGGGATGATTTGCACTGGAACTGCTGCTCATCTGTAATCATGGCCTAATTGGTTACAGTGACTGGTTTTAGCAGTCACTAATGAATGGATAAAGGTAAGCACTGTATAGAAGTAGAAGATACTGTATACTGGTGTTTAATAGTGAGTAATGTCCTCTGAAATGTAAAATATTGGACTAAAAGTAAAATCACTGGGAAACATTTTATTAAATTATTTTTATTCATTAACAGCAAAAGTTAAAACCAGACTTGGAAATCAAACATGTGCTTGAGCAGTACAGCTTGCGTTCGAGGAAAGATGACAAGAAAACAGAAGACATCTTTTCAGAGAAAAAGACTTTTGTGGCAGTAAAACCAATTGAGAAAGTACCATCAAAAACAAAGGAGCTGGAGTTTGGGGGAAGAATTGGTATGTGTGCGAATTGTCTTAATAGCTGAAATTTACTACTGTTTTGTGAGTTTTTACTTATTGACCATACTGCCATGTCAAGAACTGCTTTTCCATTTTTGGAAATTTGGAAATTTTCTGCAGCGAAGGTCCATTTTTGGACCTTCGCTGCAGAATTCAAAGTAATATGGTCATGTTCCATGTGATTTGGTGGCAGTCAAAGAACCTTTATTGAGCTTGATTCTTATGTGAAATACAGTGAAGATCTCGTGCTATCCCTTGCACAGTGAAATTTAAATATTTCTAGATTAAATTAAAGAATAACCAGCAAAATTTTTACACTTTCAAAACTTGAGTGCTTGAGACATGACGGTAAAGTATTCTTTAGGCAGTTTTTTGACCAGGGACACACAGTGGGTGTGATCCTGCAGTAGATGACCTTGTATGGGAGTGAGAAGAATGTCTCAGTGTCCTGTTACTGACTATGGGATAGCTGGTGTCTTGTTCAGGGGTAGATATAACAACCTCTTATTTGTTACTGAAGTTATTATTGAGCTTTTTTAGTGGGTTTGAAATTAGTTTTTTTTATTTTCTATGCTTACCTTCTAACATGCCATGATGTCTGTTTACAGGGACCTTCATGCTGATATTTCTCCTGCCTGCTACTGTATTCTACTTGCTGTTGATGTGCAAACAAGATGACCCGAGTCTTCTGAACTTCCCTCCTCTGCCAGCACTTGAGAGTCTTTGGGAGTGGAGGGTGTTTGGTGTCTTTCTTCTGTGGTTTTTCCTTCAAGCTGTGTTTTACTTGCTGCCAATTGGAAAGGTAGGCTGTTGGGAGCAATTGGGTCCTCATGGGCAATTAAACTGTGTTGTTAGGCTTGAAGGTGGGGGTATGTTCTTGAATTTATATGCAGTGAATTTCTAAGTAATTTAATAAGTTTTTCATAATAAACTGGAGTATGTCTGCTGCAGGTTTCTGTAAGCTTAAAACAGCACAGCTTGTTAAGAACTTTTGCATTTCAGAGCCTTTCAGTAGAGAAGGTAGTAGGCAATCAGATCAAAGTGTGGATAAACTTAGCCTGATGAAATTCTAAAAGAATTTTAGGTATCTGACTTTTAAATTCACAAACTATTTTGATGCTTGATTCTTTATGGGTATGGAGCATTTTGGGAAGCTATAAACAATTCTAGCCATGTGCTTATCAGGCAAAGGCTCTCTCCCTCTTTTGTGACTTGAGGGGTTACTGGCAGATTCTGCAAGGGCACTCTGAAGTAGATCATTCAGTCATGTTGTATTGCTGTACGTGTTTGCAGTGATTGGAGCAGTTCTGCTTTCTGCAGGCTGGTTTGAAAGAGATTCATTTTTTAAGTGGTTTTATTTGAAACTGTTAGTCTTTTGCTGTCCAGGGTATGCTTTTTAGAACAGTGCATGAGCTTCAGATCTGAGTGTGTCCAGCTGGTTGCTTTGATTGAACGTCTTTCTGACAGAGCTGTGCTTTGTTTTGTTCCCCTGAAGGGCCCATACTTTGTTGAACACTAATATTTTATTCTTCCTAGGTCGTAGAAGGCCTGCCCCTCTCAAGTGGAAGGAAGCTGCAGTACCGGATAAATGGTAAGCATGTTGCAGTCAGTTATTCTAAAATTGATTCCATTTTGTGATTTTTCTGTGCTCAGCACCATAAAGTACGAGTGATGAAAAATACAGTTTGACCAGGGAGTGTATCTGTTGTAAATCTTGGATAAAACAGGATGAGCCTTTTCTTGGAGAAAGACGGTTAGTAATCATCAGGAACTAAGTGCTCCAAGAGCAAGACATTACAGTGTACAGGGCACCTGAGCTGTGTCCAGCTGTGACTGGTGACTCCTGACATATTCCTTGCATAATGGCTGAACAGGGACTTGTCCATTGAAAACATAGGTGATGCTCAGGTAACAAGGACTGTGCAGGAGGAGTTATCTGAAGGGATCTTACCTCGTGTCTAGATCGTCTTGGATGTCTCTGATTTACAGAGTGATAAGAAGTATGTTGTAACTGATTTGTTACAATGTTCTTCTTCCTGCATGTCAAAGAATGGTTCTGAGTCCTTAATTAGAACTGATTTCAATTCCTGTGAATAAGACAAGTTCCTTATCTAGGTCTAATTGTTTAACATGCATCAGCAGTCCTGCTTTTTCTAGTTTAAACAGGAAAGTGTACTTTGGTGCCTTGTAGGTGTTGCAGACTGCCTGTTACATTAGTCAGTTCAAGAACACTGTCTGGAGGTAGTGGAATCTAAATACTATATTAAAAATGCCAAATTTTATCATAGTCTGGTAAGAGGCACCATTTTAAAGTTGGAATAGAAACAAGGGGAATTGCATCCTGCAAAAGTCGGTCTCATTGAGGCTGTCTCATACCTTTCTTGGTTTTGGACTTTCGTCGTTAGTCGTGCCATAGTGCTGCAATTCTTCCTTCATTCTGATAAAGGGAGGACATAAGCCACATCATTTGGATTATTAGAAAAAAACCCCATCATCTTGGTGCTTCAAAGACTAATTTTCAAAGCAAATTTAAAACCCTTCTTGAGGAAAGGTAGATGACCAATGACAGGACAGGAGGCAGCAGGCAATAAGTGAAATACAGGAGCTTCCATCTGCACTAGAACAGATGAACTCTGGAGATTCCTTCTGACCTCAACCCCTGTGACCCTGTGAAAGGATCCATAGAAGGGTCCTTAGCTGACAGCAGGAGAGAACTGCCTGCTCCTATTTGGGCATCAATCCATTCTGCATGATTTTATACTCTGAAAGTATGCAAAAGTTTTTGTGTTCAAGTTTTGACTTGATGAGTTATTTTAGTACATTAATTACTGCTATCTGTATCAAAGTATATATGAAGATAATTCAGAGATGAGCGTATGGTTGCCTCAGCTGTCCCACAGATAAGATTATGTGACCTGCTGTCATTATCCGTTAGTAGTGTCAGTGTCCATTTTTCCACTAAAATCTGAAATTAGATCCTATGCCATAAAAAATGGAGAAGCATTCAGAATGTTCCTGCCTCTTGTCCTTTTGATGAGCACAGTTAGAGTCTCTTGGTCATATTGCTCTGCCCCAGAAGTTTGAACGATGGGATGTCCAAGATGTTACTGGAATATGGACAAATACTGGAAGAAGTAAAAACATGGGAAGGGGTGGATTAAAGAGGTTCTACTAGAACCATAAGTATTTTTTTTTTTATTTTGACTAATATGTATTTCTTCTACATCCTTTAGGGTTTTATGCTTTTATTTTGACTGCTGCAGCTATTGGAGTTTTATTATACTTTCAATTTGAGCTTCACTATTTGTACGATCACTTCATGCAGTTTGCAGTGTCAGCTGCAGCTTTTTCTTTGGCACTGAGCATTTATCTGTATGTTCGATCCCTGAAAGCACCTGAGGAAGAACTAGCACCAGGTGGAAATTCTGGTGAGTTAGAACATTCTGGATAATTTCCTTCCAGTTGTTTGCTATAGTTTCATTTTTACAAATTGAAGGCTAGATTCAGGGCTGGTTATTACAATACTGTGACTTTTACTTTCTACCAAAGTAAAGATAATGTTGCAAGTTAAATGGCACGTTTTTGGTCTCACTCTGATACTGTAAGTTGTTTAAAATGTTACTTGGATTTTTCTGGAATAGTTACAGAATCATGTCTTGGCTGGTCTAATTCCCTAGAGAGGACACAACAGTTCCTCTCAGTTTTCAGCCTCTATCTAAGAGGCTTGGTCTAGGTTAGTTCATTGTGCCCCTGCTAGTGCAGCATTTCCTGAAACATCTGGGAATGAAGGAAAAACAGAAGAATGTAGACATTTTGGCAGTGGGAAGTCAGGTATAGAACTTGAAATTAAGGAGCACTCCTAAACTTGTATCTTGCTGTGTGCTTTTAAATCTAGTTAGCTGAATGGAGTTTTGAAAAGAGATATTAATTCAGTCATGAGACTGCCTGCCTAGGAGGTATCAATTATATGCAGTCGGTTTTGTAGGACAAAAGAGAGATTGAGGAGTGTGCTAGAATTAAATATCAAACAGCTTTTAAAAATGACCATAGGGTGACTAAGAAAGGAAGTTTATGGACAGAACATTTTGTGTACATTTTAGTATTCAAATATCCTTAGTTACATTGTTAGTGCAGCATGTTATAGGTGTGAAGAGAAATTGCAAATTATCATAAATTGTCCTTTTAAAAAAAGTTCTAGTCTCTTTAAGTGACACAGTAGGATTCTGTAATTGCTCTGTGAAGTGCTTGTTTTTTGCAAACTCTAGTCCCAGATATCATGAAGTCAGGGCATGGTATTTTCCTTCTTGTCCACCTTTTTGTTGGATGGATAATAGTCACAGCTAAAGGGAATTCTTTCTCCCAGACAAAAGCAATGAAATAGGAAATGTAAAATTAATTAATGCCTTATGATCGTGTTCATAGACAAAGTGATGTGAGCTTCAGCATAAGGCTGAAAATAAAGAAGGAACAAGTGTCAGGGAGAACTTCTGAAGTGGTTAGTCCTCCTAATAAATAAAATATTAGGGCATCTTAAAATACAAACTATGTAGATTTTGTTTTGTATTTTTGCACATACTCTTTAATTTTATTTTTTTTTGCCAGCCTGAAGGCTTTTTAAATTTTGTAATGAGAGAACATTAGTGGAAAGTGGGATCTTATTTATGAGGAGAATTGTAGTGGTAGATAAAAAGAAAAGTATTGCTAACAGAGGTTGTGTCTTACCTGCAGGGTATTTTATTTATGATTTTTTTACTGGACATGAATTAAACCCTCGTATTGGCAGTTTTGACCTCAAATACTTCTGTGAGTTGCGTCCAGGATTAATTGGCTGGGTGAGTCAGTAATCTTAGTTATTTTATTTGCTTAAATGTTACACAGAGGGATTTCTTTACACACACATATACGTGTAATTGATATTTAGGGGATATATATATTTATAAATACTAGATATATACTTATAAATGAGTACAGGAAAATAGTTCCATATTGTTAGATTTTTAATGACCATTTTTATTCTTGAAGGACTTGAAGGAAATTTCTAGCTCGTTTGTTTTGTGGCAAATGAAAACCCTCCTCAAAGTATTTATATGTTGAGGTTATAAGGCTTCAGAAATGTGGTTAGTTGCAAACTGACTTGTGAAATAAGGGATTATTTTTTTTAAACATAAACATTGGTCAAAAATACCTGTATTAAAATGTCCTGTAGTGGAATGTAAAAGAAAGATCTTTTCTAAGTAAAATTTTTAATGAAATATTTTCTAACCTAGGTTGTTATAAACTTGGCAATGCTCTTGGCTGAGATGAAGATCCACAATCTCAGTATGCCATCCCTGTCTATGATACTTGTGAACAGCTTCCAGCTTCTCTATGTGGTGGATGCTCTTTGGAATGAGGTAAATGCCAATCTTGTTTGAGTGTTGCCATTTCTAATGACAATGTTAGGAAAAGGAAGCTTTGTAAATGCTAAAATCCTTTCCTCCTTATTTCTAGGAAGCCATTTTGACTACAATGGATATTACCCATGATGGATTTGGATTCATGCTGGCATTTGGAGATTTAGTGTGGGTTCCATTTGTCTACAGTTTGCAGGCCTTGTACTTAGTGGGTCATCCTACCACAATTACTTGGCCTGTTGCTGCTGCAATTACTGTTCTGAACTGTAAGTTACAGTAAATGTTATTGTTGCTGTTGGTTACAACATGGTTCTGATTTTTTTTCTTTGAGATGGGAGGTGAAGCTTTAGCTCAGATGCAGCAGTCATTGTCTGATTTCTGTTAAATACAAAGAATATAATAAATTCTCATTTTAGTAAATGAAGGGTAGGTGGGACTCTGAACACCTAATTGTTCTGTTGAGAGGCAGCTCTAGGTAGGTGCTGTCTGGAGTTGAAGAAGTGACTTAACATATTTTGATTTTAATTGATGCCTTTTTAAGTCAATCTGAGTGACTCATAAAAAAAAAAGTCAGTACCTTGTTGGCTATGCTTTACTGAACCTAGGGAAAATGTAATTATTTGTGTCTCCTTCCCCGATGCCTACAGTTACATACAAATGGTAGTGGAAAACATCTCTTTTCATCAAAGCTGAGTACTTTGATAAAAGATCTCACATCTTTAGGCAACTTTAAATTTGCACCAACATAGCTTTGTTGTTTGTCCCTTTTATCTGAGTAGTAAACCTAAAAAAACCCACTTGTGTTTCTAGACATGACAAAGAATTGGAAAAAATAAGAAGGCATGCAACTTAATATTTGCAGTACTGAGAAACAGAACATAATTTTTTCAACTTTGCCTAATGTTTTTTCTTGGGTTTCTATTTATTTTTTTAAAATAACATCTTTATTCAAAGTATGTTATGATCATCTTTTTTCAATACAGCTTTGGAAAAAGCAAGTTTAAGCTGCTATGTGAAAATTATATAGGATATGAATTTCAAACCCAGATAATTCATTGCCTGGTTCTTTTGTTACCATGATCTTGTAAATGGTCAATTTGCGGAGTAGGTGCTGCAGCAAAGTGGTAGCCTGCTAAATAGAGCTGTAATCTTACAAAGTGCAGCCTTATTCACATCCCCTTCTGTGAATTTCAGACTCAGTGTTACATTAATAACCTGTTTTCAGACTCAGTGTTACATTAATAACCTGTCAGGTACAGATGTCAAAGTAGATGTGAAAATAAAGCTTCTCCAAAATCTCTTCAAAGTTAGTAACGAGAAGGAGCATATGGAATGCAGGTTTCCAATGGCATTTCTATCTTGTTAGAGCTCTGAGAACCAGAAAATAACGATTGCATCTCTGAGGAAAAGACTTTGATGGAGTAAGAGTAGCAAAGGGCATGTGATTGCTTTCGTTGAAGCAGAGAAAACTGGAAAATACTGAAAATGCAAAATACATCACATTAATTTTTCAGGTGTTGGGTATTACATATTCCGTAGTGCAAATTCTCAGAAAAACAATTTCCGACGGAATCCAGCAGATCCCAAATTGGCCAGTGAGTACATTTTCTATTCCATTGTTGGCTCTCTGTGGCATTTAAATACATATTTGGATTGTTGTATTCACCACAATAATCTGTTCACAGATCTGAAGTTTATACCCACTGCAACTGGAAAAGGGCTTCTTGTCACGGGTTGGTGGGGTTTTGTTCGTCACCCTAATTACCTCGGTGACATCATCATGGCTCTAGCATGGTCCCTACCCTGTGGTAAGTTTCTGAGACTAAAGTGGATTTTAGCAGAAATGCTTTTATGTTTCGGCATCTGGTTTTGAAATGCCAAGTATTTGAGATAGTAAACCCTATTGAATGGAAGATTTCTGTGTCCTAAATCTAATGAAACACACTTTCTGTTCCATTTTACTGTTTCTAACTTGCTGCAGATTTCACAGACCCCATACTATAGATTCTACTCATCTTCCTGACACTTTATCTTTCAATAACAGTGGCACATGCTTGCTAATTAGTTTTTCCTTAGATCTTTTAGGCTAGTGAGTGTGTTTTCAACTGAAGTTCTCCCAGACTGGGAATTTGCTTGGAGACAAGGGCTATCACATACAGGGATGACTTTAAGTGAAATACATTTAAAACATGGTCATCAAACAACAGAATGAAATTATCTTTCAGAGTGTCTGTTAATAAATACACATTGATCCTTGTACTGGGGACCCCAGAGCTGGACACAGCACTCAGGTGGGGTCTCAGGAGAGCAGAGTAGCAGGGCAGAATCAGCTGCCTTGACCTGCTGCCACGCTCCTCTTTATGCAGCCCAGAACGGAGTTGGCTTTCTGGGCTGCAGTCTCACATTTCTGGGTCATTTCCAGTCTTTTCATCCACAAGTCAAGTTGTGTGCTCAGACCAAAGCTGGACTCATGTCTGCAGCCAAAATAGAGAAAACCTTGTGTGGGGCAGTTCAGTGGTGCAGAGATTTAACTGGAAATCTGGTTTTGTTAACTAAAGAACTTTAAACATGTACTAGCTTTGCATGCATTGAGAGTGAAATTGGTAGACTTTGTGACTCTAAATTTTAAGAAATACTGTTTGTGGGGTTTTGGGTCTTTTCCTATCTTTGTCTCACAATTTTTGCACTGGTCTGCTGAGTATTTGATGCTTTAGGAGTAGAAAATGCTTTAATCTTGAGCCAAGTGCATGTCACCAGCTTTGAACATGCTGTTAATAGCTACCATCTCTGGATGTTTTTTTGTCCTGTATCTAAGTTGACTTTCTCACTTTGCAGGTTTTAATCACATTTTACCCTATTTCTATGTGATCTATTTCATCTGCTTGCTTGTTCATCGAGAGGCTCGTGATGAACACCACTGTAAGCAAAAGTATGGCTTGGCCTGGGAGAGGTATTGCCAGCGTGTCCCGTACCGCATATTTCCTTACATCTACTAGAGCACTCCAGAGGCCTCATTTGCAAATTATTGCTACAGTTAGTTTCCTTGCAGAGAAAAAGATACCTCTTACCTTTGCACTTGGTCATTTGGTATTTAGGCTTTTAAAAAAAAACAACAAAACAAACAAAACCCGACCAAACACTGGAGTGCGTTGAAGGTGTTATTTACAAGTAAACTTCAAGATGTGAGTTATGTGAACTGACTGTCTGTGACTTCAATTTTTTAAAAATTGTGAATTTTCAAAACTTTGAGCCCTAATTTTTCAAGCTAAATTTTATCTAGAATTCTGAGTTTACATTTTTTTATTGCATTTAATTAAGCACTGTGATGTAAAGTATATTATTTTCTTAATACAATAAATTCCATCCAGTTCACTTTTTGGTATTCCTCGTACCATCTAACTTCAGATGTCCAATTTAGTTGCCTGAATTGGAGGAGCAGCAGGGTCTTTTTGGTCAGTGGAGCTGGAAGCAGAGGATTTGACCCACGTGAGGGGCCTGCAGCCCCATGGCCAGAACTGGCCCAGCTCAGCTGGATGGTTGTTCCCCTCCTGGCTTTTCATTGATGGGATTTTTTTGGTCAGAGAGGCTCAGCTGGCCCCTCCTGCCCTGCACCTGCAGGAGGACAAAGGGATGGAACTGGGAGAAGGGGCACAGCTGTCCCTTCTCCCACCCCACATTGTTGAGGCAGTTCCAGCACAGCCCAGGGGCAGCTCTGAGCCACTGCCTGGCCGTGCCCCTGGCCCTAGAGATGGAAGCCACGCTTGTGGCTCTCATTCTTGGAGGAAGACCAAACACTTCAAACACTTGCTGTGGCTGTGGAAGGGAGTAGTGAACCCTCATCTTGCCTCTGGCATTGAACATGGGGTAGCAAAAGTGTGCAGTGTCTGCCTATTAGGCACAAAAGGATAAAGTGACCACAGTTGGCTTCTTCTCATCTTTGTAAATTAAGTCTTAATGTACCATAGTGTTTACCAAGTGTGTATAATAAAGCCTCCATGTTTTTGCTGTACAGTGTTTGGGTTTGAAAATGCAACAGCTTTTTTAGAAACAGGAAAAATCAGTAACTAAATCAATTTCCAGTAATGAAAAAAAAAGTTAATTGAATAAAGGGTCTTGTAAATTAATGTAGTTAATTCTTGAAACAATTGAAGTGTTCATTTAAATATTTGTATTGCCAGATATGCTATGAAAATATAGGAAATGCTCCTCAATCCAAAGTTGTTTTTTTTGGTTTGTTTTTAATTTGGCATTGCTACCTCATATGTAGGTGTTGCCTTTTGTACTGTTGCAGATAGAGAAATAGCTATTTTTTTGCTATTGCTATTTAAAACAACATTTTTTACATGAGCCTGTGGTTAAACTCAACCACTTTCTAATATATTTTTGTATATAGTTGACTTTTTAACTAATCTTTGTGTTCTGGTCACTAGCTGTGTTCTTTGTCTTAACTGGCTGTAAATGAGATGCCCTTGTGGTATTTACTTCATAAGTAGAATAATGTTACTGAAATACTCTTGCTTAATTAATTAGCTTTTATTCTGTTGTCACAAGTAAGAGCTTTTCACACACTTTGTACATGAGGTTTATAGCACAAGTTGCCCTAAAAAGCTTATTAGAATATTAAAAATAGTGCAGATTCTTCTGCACTTGCTTGCAGGAGTGTTCCTAATAAATTGGAATGTTATTTATCAATTTTTTCAGTTATTTTCAAATGTTGATAAAATCTAGCATGTGATTTTTTTTTAATAAAATAACCTATTTTGTACACGGGCATTTTTAAAAGATAATTGTACAATTGAAGTGTATATAATGTAGCTTGATTGTTGGTGTTGTAAGGAAATTGTTTTAAGACAAGTACTTTGATTGCTGGCAGAAAATAGCAGTGCCTCTAACAAGACTCAAGAGAATTCACTCCTGTGAAGTAGCAGATTAAACTGGGATGCTGATTTCAATCCTTGCTGAGTGAATTTATGGGAAATGGAGAAATCATTAAACAGCCCTGCTGTGCAGCTGGTGTTTAAAAATCTACTGAAGGGAGGGAGCAGTTTGATTCCTCAGCCTGTAAAGCAGGAGCTGCTCCTGCTGATGATCCCAGTTTTATCTGTTGCCACTCAAGGTTGTTCCTTGGCATTCAGAGCCCTTGTCTTTCAGAATCTGATCTTGACCAATGAAAACTTCAGTTTATTTACATGCTGAATTTTATGTGAATTTGATTTTGAAGTAACTGTTTTTAATACAAACAAGCCTATGAGCTAAAATAAAGGTTTTGCTTAAAAGTAAGCTGTGCATTTTTTTTCCAGTTCATGGTGATGTCTGATAAGAATGACATGGATTTTCCTTATTTGTACAGGTGTGAGTTTGCTGAATTTCCTGTTGTATCTGTGTTTGTGGGCTGAGTGTTACAAGCTCATGTGGTGCTTCTCAGTCTGCTTGGGCCTTTTTCCTTCTTCCTCTGCTACTCCAAAAATAAACTTAATTTCAGCTGTAAAAATACAGAATTAACATACAATTTGCCTATAGGATATTTTATCTTCCCCCACATCCTCTATTAGAAGTCCAAAAGCAAATGAGTTAGGCTGTATCCACATAAGGTGTTACTGCACAGGAAATAAATGTTAGTTGGACCTACAACAGTAGTGGAAACATGATACAGGCACAGGAGTGATAGTTTTGCTTACAGAAGGATACTTACCATAGGTAATAAAAATGTTTGCTTAAAGTACATTTACCAGAGCTCATGCAAGCCTTACCAGAAGCACAGTTCTTGCCTCTTGTAGAGTGAAAGCTGTCTGGGGGAGTGGGTGGAAAAACCTTTCCTGTGTGTGGATGGAGAACATATTGCACTGTCTGTACAGAACTGTTTTCTGCTGAGGAAGTTCCCTTAAATTAGAGGGAAATACTGTGATAGAGCTTTTACTCATTTAATATTTAAAATGAAGCCTTAACCAGCAAATTTTCAAAGAAGTATTTTTAAAACACCTTCTCTACCTTTTTGTATATAGGAATGGAAGCAATGACAGTGATAGAGAATGTCACAAGAAACACTTTGTGTCCCATCATGACAGTAGGGAAATGTTTTGAAGGAAAAATTGGAAGTTGGTCAAAGTAGACTGGTGTTTTGTTTTTTTTTCTTTCCTCAGAGAGAGTGTGTGTGTGTGTGGTTGTCATATTCCCATCATGTCAACATCCCATCCATCTTTCTCCTCAGAACACGATCTGGTGGTGCAGCCAGATATTTCAATTAATTTTCTTTCTGTACCTCGAGGTTGTTTGTTCCCCTGCCGTCTGAGTAGGGACAGGGACTGACAGGGCCGGGGCTTACAGCAAAACCCTCTTCTGTCCTCCCCAGTGCTGCATCTCAAGCTGCAGACACTGGGTGGAGCACGTTATTTACTTGTTGCTGCGCTGTGAGCTCTGTGTTCACGGGGAGCAGACCCCGCCTTGCAGGGGGAAGAGCCCATTTTTCCCCCTGCAGGCATTGGTTTCCCTGCCCTCTGCATAAAGGATTAAGAGGGCAGCAGTTCCCTGCGTCCCTGCAGTTCGCGCCTTGGCGGGAGAAAGGAAGGATGTTCGTGCATAAACTGGGGGATGGTGCCAGCCTGGGCACCTGTGAAATGCAAATGGAAATGACTTGGACTGTGTGCACCACACGAGCTTTTCTGCCCTTCCTCTCGGACAAGCTTCCCAGGAGCTTCTGCCCTTCCTTATGCTGCCTTTATTCCCTGTTGGAGCTGGATATCGTTAGGTTTAGGCAGCCTAAGGCCCTTCTTGCTTCTGTGTTTCAAACTGCTGAAACTTTAATGAGCTGACCAGTCAGAGGGTCCACCTAAAGCTTAAAATCAGATGAATTCCTGTGAAAAGTACTGTAATACATGGTAGATCCTTAGGGATATAAGCGGAAATTAACGCACAGAGGAAGGAAAAAATGTTGAACTCAAAGCCACATTAAAATTCAAACCATTTGCTTTTGGCAACACAGCTTCAAAAAAACCCCTCATTTTGTAACTGTTAATGGAAAAGCTTTTCTACTGGCAATGCAGGTGATGCTCATGCAAAGCTGCTCAAATGGTGATGTAAAGAACCAAAGCAGAACTATTTCATGCTCTTTCCTTTGTGTACATTTATAACCTTGTCAAGACTGAAAGCGCACTGGTCCTGCAGAAAAAGGTGAGTGTTGGAATCCTACAGCAGTTTCGGTATGTGTTTATATCTGCTTATCACAGCCTGCAGGGAATGGAACCTTGCCAGCCTAAGAATTCTCAATTCCCACCAAAATAAACCTTTGAGAAGTTTCCCGTGAGGAGCTGAGAGCTTATGGAAGTGTGAAGTACAAAATTAAAGGCTTGTTAGCCACCACGTGTGGAAACCTGTGGTACAAATTTGAGGGCTCATTGGCAACACCTCTGGAGTCTCAATAGAGGGCTGGTTGCTGGGTTGAATGACTACAGAGCAAAGAACAAGAGTTCTTGATCCATGGCCTGGTGTCTTTTTCATCCTGGTGAGAATTTATAACAAATATCACAGCCCCACTGATTGGTTGTGACACATCTCCCTCCCTGCACCCCCTTCCTAAATTAAACAAAATCAAAATTAAACACGAAAAAATTTCTTGTACAGTTCCCACAGGGCATACCTGAAACTTGGCAAGGATTCTTGCTTCAAGTTAAGGAGGTCGAAAGAATAACATCTCCTCAGCTTTGGACAAAAATGCTGCTCTTACAACTCTGAACCTCAGGTAAAAACATTGTTATAAAGGTATGTTCCCACACTGACCTAAAGAAATAGAGATATTTTTCTTAAATATCAAAACAAGACAAAAATTATAATTTTCATTTTTGTTTTAATAGCAAACCCACACATTTCCAATCTCACTCCTTACCTCCCTGCTTAAACTCGTATTTTTATGTGCTCAGTTCCTTTGATGAAGCTGGTATTTTATAGAAAACAAAAATTGCTCAGCATCCCCTTAATTTTCATCAGCCATCTAAGCTGTAGTTTCCTGCAAACCTCATTAACTTTGGAAGTAAGGGCCTGGTTATCTAAATTGAGCCACATTATCTGTACCTTGTGAATTCCTACACTTTTTGGCTGCAGTGCTTCTCCAATTGGTATTTCATGGTCTAGTCAATTTACAGCAATTTTTACCTATAATGAGCCATTATTTGAGCTGCAAAAATCTGCTAACCAAGAATCCTCTGTCTGAAATTGTCACTTATGTACAACTGTAATGCAAAGACTCCCTGTTTATCTGCATGGCTCCAATAGCTTATATATGTAAAATACGTATTCTGTTACATTAATTAGTATTTCTGATAACATATGTCTGTATTCAGAGATATAATTAGAAGCAAAAAAAAAGTAATGCAAAAATTCAATCTATTCCATTATAATAATTTTATTAAATGTACCTGGTGTTGCTTTATGCCATTCAAAAAATGGAACCAGATGAAACAAAAGTAAGTATTGCCTCATGACATTATGAAAACTCATTAATATTAAAGTTATGCTATAGATAACATGACTTAATTACAGCAGCGTGGCATTTTCAATACTGTGTTTAAGACTGCATCAGGTCTCTCCATGATACATTTCTATTTTGAGAAGTTACAGAACATTAGATGAGGGGTTCACAAGCTCCTCCATGAATTGTGCTTGCCTAAAATTTCTTCCATCAAGTTAGTCATGTGTTGTGCCTGTGTATGCAATTACAGGAATACACAATTTTCACAGCTTCTTCTAAGTGAAATAAGTGAGAAAATAAGAAAAAAAAACACCATTGAAAAAAAAAATTCAACAAAACCAGCTTCTAAGTAGTAATGAATTAAAATAGCAACAGGCAGAGAACCTGTGAAATGCTGAAATCTTATATCTGCCTGGTTCTCCCAGTCTGCCTCTTCTCATAAAGGTCTTTGTGCTTCACACCTGCTTTGTGTAACTGTCTCATTCTCAGCTACTGTGCCAGGGAGTGTCCTGCAGCCTTCCTCCCACATCAGGGAAGTATTGTCACAGGTGAGGAATGTGATTTATGGTCATGAAAAACACATTGAAATTGGCTTCTCTTCAGTCTGACAGGATACATATTTGTTGCTGGGTTTGGATAACAGAAGTAGTTACAGGCTGGGAGAACACACACTTAATAGGAGCATCAAAGTAATTTAAAATCTAAAAAAAACAATGGATGAGCAAAATTTTCATCCATTTTTACAGAAAATGGATGTAATGATGAGAACAATCGCTGTCAGTACCTGGATGATGATGCATTGTTTATATAGACACGTACATCCAAGTATCTCTTTTGTGGAAAAGGAGCAGCAATGGTTCCTGCTGAAAGATTTTTACCTCCTAAACAGAATTATTAGGTGTGTATGGAACTGAGGAAATTAAATTAAGCTGGAGGTGTCCAGGAAAAACCAAACGAGCAAATTAATTCCTGACTAAGACAAAATAGGGAGAAATTGAGGATGCACCCTGAGAATAATCATATCCCAAATGAATGGATCAGCAACAGGAGAATGGATTTTTGTTGCTGCTTTGAAAGAAGCAGCCTCAAAACAAGACACTGGCAAGTGAAGTAAGAATGAAGGACTTCCCCATGCTGACCAGAAGAAGTGATTTGAATTTCCTGAGAAGAGATCCTAAACCAGTTTGCCTTGGCTGAGGAAGCCCCCAGGGGATCTCACTGTTACCAGGTCAGAAATGTTGCTTTCCATCTTCAGGCAGGTTCTGAGCAATGTGAATGGGAGATGAACCTCAGCACAGCTAATAAATAATTACCCCAATTTTAAGTTGCCCAAAGAGAGCTCAAGAAGTGAAAGGACCTTCCTGAGCATCCCAAAAACCCCCTGTGTGGTCATTTCACTGCACTTCTAGTATTACACTTCTGGGCTTCTTTCCAGGTGTTCTGTTTTTAAATCACAAAAGGGTGACAGAGTGGTTTAATATTAAGGACAAGCCAGCCCCCTGACAGGACCAGAGCACTGGGTAAAACTCGTCCTGATTACTGTGAGTTCAGGTTTGGTTTGTTAAAGCTCAGTGGGAGCAGGTTGCAAATTAACAAATAAGTGGAGTTTCAAATGGCTTCTTTGCAGTTTCCATCTGCAGGAACACTCCACTAAAAAGAACCCCAGATAAATCCCGGTTTTGCCTGAACTCTTCTGAATGAGCCTTGACTGGTGCACAGGGCTCCTTTTGATGGTCTTGTAACATATTTGCACAAGCCAGTTATGCCAGGGAGAAATTCTCTTTAATGAAATATGTAAATCTTAGGACTTCCAAGCATCTGACAATAAAAGATAAGGAATGCCTTTAAAGGGTTTTGTCCTGTTGCTATAAAAAGATAAAGCAAGGCTCGTACTCAGTGTATGACAGCCAAATCCTGCAGTGGATTCACAGGGGTTTGGAAAAAATCATGGACAAATTAATTTTGTGACTCACTTGGAATACAGACACATGCAAGATGCTTGGAAGAGTCCTCAGAGTTATTTCAGCCTGGGGGAAAAACCAGAAAAGCAACAAAATCAGTGTAAAGAAAAGCAGTTGGCAGGGATTTTTTTTCCTTCTCTAGCAAATACAATTGCTCTCAGAAAGACTGATGAACATGGTCATGAGGTCCAAAGTTAAAGTCAACTAATGATGTTATGTAACAACCTCACCTGTCAAAACATCCACGTAGGCTGCTTGATGCTGACTTCTGTGCCATGTGCAAAGTTAAAAGTTAAAATAGAGCTGATAAATCACCACTCTTTCTTTCTTTATTATTTTCTTATACCTGTAACATTCCACTTCCTTCATTGACCTAACTGGCAAAAAATTCTGGATGTCAAAAGTTTATTTTCTCAACTCTGTTAGGACTTTTTTATGGGTTCCAAATGACAACAACTCTTATCACTGCTTTTAACAGAAGAGATTTTCAATGCATTCCTTATCAAAATTACAGCTAAGTAGGAAAAATGAGATTTTAAATAACGACTTGCACTACCATTTACATTGTCACCTACATTTGTCTTAGCAGACCGTAGAACAGCATTTCTTAAGATTTCCAGATGATACATCATTCTGTGATAAACTAAAACGTGCTGAAGAATCATCTGGATGTAGAGTGAAATTATAATGATTCCAGCCCTCACTTTAAACAATTGTGTTTTTCTGGATGTAGGTAAGAATTGCTCCATGTCAACCTGTCACCTACATTTCTCACGTTTATTTAAGCTCTGCTGAAAATTAGAGAAACAGAACTCACAAAGCCCCAAAAGCCATTGTTTCTGCTGATATTTTTCCTCTAGCATTGAACAAAAGCAGAAGACCAGGCAAAGTCTTTCGGAGGCCATTCAAATTCAAGGTCAGAACCCTGTGGGTTTGCCTGTGTCCTGTGGTTAGGTCAAAGAAAGAACCTTTATGCCTTTGCTCTCTTTCATGTCTCAGCGAGAGGCAGGAGAAGGACCCAAGTTAAGCTCCCAGCTAACCCTGGGTTTCTCCAACATACAGGTGTCCAGGAGGCTCTGAGGGCTCACATGAATTGATGTGAAAAGCTGCTTATGATGAGGAACAAGCAGAATACAGTTGATTTCTGCTTTATACTTCCAGCTAGCTTTGACCACGGTGCCATTTGCAGTATCCCTTTGCAGTAACCCTTTGACACTGATCATTTTTGGATTTAAGACCCAAAGAAGTCAAGTAATTTATAACTCCATGATTTTACATACGAGTCTAGATGCAAATGTGAAAGCAAAAGCTGCAATTCTCGTTGAAAATCTGATTTAGAAACCAAGTGTTTTTCACAGCTTCTAGCACCAGTATTTTTTATTTGGACATATTGGAATACATGAGTTGTTAAGCACAACAGTCAGAAAACAGGAGAAAAGTCATTGGAATTTAATAATCTACTGCTTTGTGAAGGATGTTCATCAAGTCATAAAAAATAAATCCATCAAAGCAGAAACCATGGCTGATATAAACCAATTCTCTACCTATTCTCAATCATGCTATTAATTTGGACATGACTGTGTCTAATCCCTATAATGACAGATATGGTTTGTGGAAGATGATCTGACACTGGATTTGAAAATAGAGAGAGAATTACTTATTGGATTTTCTTCTTAAATGTATGAAATCATATTCAGATAGAAGGCTTTAAGAACCAATCGTGCATATTAATTGAAGGCTTTGGTCTTGGAAAAATTGAATAGCATAGCAGAAACACAATAATACTGATGAATGACATGTAGTATGTTTCATATATAAAAATACGAAGGGGTAATTCTTCAAATATGTCATGCACAAGATTATTAAAACTAAAAGTTATTCTTGGGGTTTTTTGGTGGTTTTTTTGTTTTGTTTTTTTTTGGGCTAGAGTTTCTTGCAGGGTGTTTATGCTAAGCAGAAAATCATCTTCATACTCATCCTCTTATCTCAAAACACCTGTAATTGCCAAAGTAAATGCAAATAGATATGAAGTTTTCCTGATAACTCATCAGGACACTTTTCCAGAATTTTTTTCCCCCTGAATTAATAAAAGAGGAAAAAATAAGTAAATAATCTTCAAATATTTCACTGCAATAAACTAACATAAATTACAACTTTTCAATACATTTCACATGGTTTTATAAAAATATACAGCAATTGGCTGGTATTTTTTGAATAATAGAAGCCAAATGGAGTATGAAACATAAAATCACTGTTAAGAGTAAGAGGGTAAATAATTTTGCAGTCGTGCTGCTGAGATTCAAAATGTATGAAACCCAATTAGCCTTCAGGTCAAACAGGACCACTTTCCCAGATACAGAATCCAATTCTGAAACTTCTGTAAAGTTGTAATTCGTGGGAAAATATACACAGAGATCCAGGAGCTCCAGAGATGCTCTTGAGCCTACATGTGTGGCATAGGGTCTTAAAGAAGATCCTTCAGCTACATCTGGGCTTCACCTTGGATACCTTTAAAAAGAAAAACTACCTAGAAGGCAAATCTTGAATGAAAACAGGGTTGGTTCAACTGAGGTGACCAGACACCATGGATAACACTAACAAATAAAAGCACATTTTTTTACACAACTGTTAATTAATAACAGAGCTGATTTACTGTGCCCACAGGACACTGTGGAAGTGGAAAGTGCAGCTGTCTTCTGACAGACAAGTCCCTGGAAGATAATTGCATCTTTAGCTGCTTGCTGTGGTGTTTTGGGTAGAATCTCCAGCTCAAGATGTATCTTTATGTTGCTGAGGTGAGGCCAGTAAGGCTGCCCGAGAGAAGGGTAGTTAGTTTTGGAGTTATTTTTCCTACATGATTTCAATGCAAACCAAGGAGCTGATATTGTTAAAACAGAACATGCTCCTTGTTTAACAGTAAATGTTCCACACACCTCCATCCACGGGGATGAACTAAAAAACTAATTAATTCCAACCAGCAGAAGTCTGTCTGTGTCCACAGAATTAATGAATTACCTTTATAATTCAATGATAAGAGTTCACTACAACAGCAGGAACTTTCCTAAGGAAACATGCCATGGAGACACACTCTTTAAAATCCAAGGCAACTCCTGATGACCATTTTTAGAAGGAATTTACATATTTACTACTTAGTCTCTCCACCACCACAATTTCCTTCTGATACATAGAAATGTCTGCAATTTGTTTTGTTGTGTGTGTTTATAGGAAAAGTTTTGTCCTTTTCCAAACTTCTTTGAAACAAACAGTTAAATCTGTGCAACTATTCCGTGGAAAATTTAACAGAATTTTAACACTGAAGGGTTCCCATCCATCACTATTTGGTACCATTAGAGAAAAAGACTGAATATTTTTCATTGTATCTTTGAATATATCTATAATCAGTGTAAATATATACATATGGCTAAGTTTTGAAGTAAATGCTTATTGTTGTCAAAAATTCCCAAAAGATCATGAACAAGCACAAGTAAGCAGTTAGACATCTTTTACTCAAAGTCACTGCATTAGTATTTACTCTGTAGTTTCAACTAGTAATTGGAAGAAAAAACTGGAAGAAAACTAGATTTAATCTTGCTACCCCTTTGTTACAACATTTAACTGTCCCTCAGGGCATAGTTGATTGCTTTTTATAGGGAGTAAACAATGAAATTGCTGCATCATTACACAGTAAAGAAAAAGCAGGACAAGAACTGCAACACTGATCAATATCCTTGAGTGACCATATTGTCCAGTGCTATTTCTGGGATGACAGTTTTGTCTTTTTTCTTCATGAATTTGGTGATTCATTTCAACCCAGAAATGTGATCATAGAAATCTGCAAGTGTAAAACTGTGGTGGAAGAAGAGACTATTAAATTTAAAAATGCACATATTTGTCAGAGCAAAATGGTATTGCAGGGAAAGCCAGAAAACCTGAAAACCCCATGAAGTCAGAAATTTGCCTGACTCTAACATTTTGGTGACCCTTACCACCTCAGTGTTTTGTCTGCCCTTTACCTTCAAAATAATAACCTATTGTTTAAAATGCACGTACATATATCCCAAAATGTGTGACAGACAAAGAGCTCACAAGCAGCAGCATCTGTCTGTAAGTTAACAGTCTTCTTGGTATTCCAAGTAAGTCACAAATCGTTCTTTGTTACTAAAATTGACTGTTCTACCAATCACCTATTTGATAGCTTGAAGAATGTACAGAAAACCTTTGCTTTTTATATATGAAACAGCTTTTATCATGCTGTTTGAGAGCAAAGCATGCCTTCACTATGCTTCCTTTACAGAAAAACATTTTTTTCTAATGCTGCTCTTAATTGACTGTCATGTCCTAAGAGAAATGAGACACATCATAAAATGAAGATGTCATATTTGTCTCTGTCAGAAGAAAAAAACCCTGCATTTTAACAGTTTCGGGATTTTAACTTAAAAATGTACTTGTCAGAAAAAGATTTTTAAAAGCAAATGAAATCCTTCTGCTGGGTTTCCTGCTTGACAAGAGAATGAAAGTTTTAAATTTAGGACGTGATATTTCAGTCACAAACAGACATTTTCAACTTTGCTTCACTATTGTCTATAGAAGTTTGCTGTTGAAGCCAGACAAAGTCTATTAATGTATTTGCTGAAATATTTGTTTCCTTCCAACTTTATTAGTTTTACTTAGAACTAAGTTTTATAACACATTTTAAAATAAATTTTCTCAATTTTGGACACAGTATCTGAATAAAGCTGAGAAAGTAAAAGACAAAAAGGGAGTTATTGAACCACTAAATCAAGTCTGTCCTAGACATGGAAATGAGTAATTTTAATACCATCATCACTGTCAGGAAGGACATAACCATTCTCAAAAGCTGCAGAAGGTGGAAGGGGCCTTGGAAGATTGTATGATCTGTTCTTCAGGTAGAAGCACATTGACCTATAATTTTAAAAAAATATCTTATTTTCTCAAAAGTGTTCTCTCTAAGTAGAGAAGTAGTGGAAGTGTATATTGAAGAACTCCAGCTATTGGTAATAACTTCACTCTATTACCCTGCATAATATTTTTTCCCATATTTCATATATTTATTTTATATTTAGGTGCTAGCAAATGCCATAAAGGCACAATAAATTAGAGGAAGGTCTTGGAACTCTTTATACAAACACAAACCTTGACACCCTTTTGCCCAACACAGCATTGACCCTGGCTGACATATTGATTACTCAAGGGGAGCTGAAATCCAGATGGTTTCTCTGGATGTAATTAGGAAGGAATGAACCCCCAAGACACAAGAGACTGTAATCAGCATCTATCACAGCCTGAAAGGGAGGCTGGGGAGGAGGCTGGGAGAACTGTCTCTGAAGCTCAATGATATAACCTTAAAATGTCATGACATTAAATTCAGATCTGGTAAAAGCTTCTGATAATGTGCGAGTCTGAACTTAAGAAATCAAAAGAACAAACCCAGTGTATTTGGTTGCCTGAGTCGTTCTCATGTGACTGTGACCTTTCCTGCACTGCAATTACTAATCACAGTGAGAGGAAAGCACAGGAAAGAGGAAAAATACCAGTAATGTTCATGTAGATCCAGTACCTGCTGTCCAGTTATCTGGCACAGAGCTCAGTAGGCAATCGGTCAAATTTGGGGCCCAGCATACAAGACAGTCAGCTCTGTGCTTCCCAAAAGTGCTAGAATCCTCCTCTTCTGGAGGAGGGATGCCATTTCCAAAGCCAGAGCATATCAGCAGGCAGCCTCCTGCCAGATGGTTGTGAGCACAAAAGGAGGGACCAAGGCATGGCTGGTTTGGCATCAGGAGCTCTGTGATCCTCTTTGCTGCTGGGTAGTCCAGGTTTGGAGCAAGCCTTCAGTCCAGTGTGTTCTCAGGTGCTGCCAGAGCCCACCAGCCCCTGCAGAGACTTGTGAAGACTCCCTTTTCTTCCATTCTCAAATACCTGCAGTCAGAGTAGACCCTGTAACCTGAATTCTGAAAGGTTTTGTTCTGCCCCACTTAGCCATGGTGTTAAAAATCACCCCATGTACAATTCAGAATATGCAATTATTATTTAGGAGAACCAGTTGCAAAGTCTGTTTTTTCTGAATGCCTAATTTTAGCATTTTTGCCAGAAGTACCTCATCATGTGGGGTACAGCTGTCAAATGGCAAAGACAAGCAACTGTTGGAGATGGAAAAGGTTGTATCACATGACTAGGACTGCAAATTCGGGCCTGTGCATAGAATCAATAGAAAAAAAACCAAAAATCCAAACCAGAATAAAGTAAAGTCTACTAATGTTTGCATTTGAGTTGGTAATTATAGTTAGACAATGTTTTCACATGCATCTTCAGTGAGCTGTAGCACATTTCTGTGATGTCATCACACACACAAAAACTGCATGGCCAAAGAATCATTCTGCAGACAGGCAAGATGCAAATAAAGGTTTCTCTGCATTCTTTAATAATAGTTTTATTATCTTTTCCTCATATGCATTACTTCAACAATTTGATTTTCTAAAAATAAGCCCAAGAATTGGTAATTCTGAAACAACCCTCACATCTTTGCTTGAGTTCCCCTTTTGAGCTTCATAACAAAAGATCATCATCAGGTAAAGTCATGGCAGATGTGCACATTTCTCACAGTCAGACATTTCAAGGCTTTCTTTCTACTGCATAAGCTACTAGCTCAGAATTTTGCACCCTTTCTAGAGGATTCCCTGAACACAGCAGTAAGCTGGAAAGCACTGCCTAGTGCTGAAGTGTCCAAGTGATAATACAAGAGGAGCTTCTTATTCTCATTCCCATCCTTTACAGCAGATTGGATGGCTGGAGCAAGCAGAGGATTGAAGATCCAGACCTCATCCAAGGCTGGGAAATTCCCCTGTGATAGAAATAGTACAGTCAGAAACCTTTTGTCTGAATTTTGTTTCTGCAACTTTTGGCAAAGGTGATCTGCTGGGGCAGAACAGGATCATCTGGACCGTGACTACAGATCCTGGAATTTTGGGGTTCCAGAAGATGCAGCCAACTTTGGGGAGGCTGATAATTAAATTATTAGAGGCCATAATTAAAATAAGCTCCCAAGTCTGACCAAGTAACACTGAGATCCAGAAGGAAAACAAAATAAAATCTTACAAGCAGTCTTAGCACTTGTTATAGAAAGCAGAAAAATTTCTACATCCATTTTGTCTAAGAAAGAAGCTGTTTAGATGTCAAGGTGCTTGCACTGCCTTCATCTATGCCTAAAAATGTACAACATGACAAATACCTGCAGCTTTCTGAAGATGAAATATTGATTCCACTCTAGTAAATAAAAGAAATGCAATAGATCTTTCATGGCACAATAGGTTAATTTATTAGATTAACATTCTACTTGGAAGAGCAACCTCCAACATCGTCTCATGTGAGAGTTGAAAACAGATTTGAATTGATCAATCTGTGAGATTTCTACAGCTAATCCAGTTAACAAGTCAACATTAAGTTATGTGATTTATACATTTATACGTTTATATACATATATATATGTACACACACAAACACAAACATCCCTTCTGATTGACTTTGGCAAGTGCTTGCAGATTCTCCACAAGGTCACTTCCAAGTTCTCCTCAGGATGTCACACTCTGCTCATTCTTCTTCCTCTCACTCTTGGGAACCTACTTTCCTAATCACAGCCATCATAGGGTGTGGAATTGATTTATATTTATATAGCAATGCATGGGCAACCTAACTATAACAAAATGTTGATGTGGTGTTCCTAGCATTGTTTCTCAGTGTAAAATTCAAATAAATACACGTTACTTTATTTACTTTTAAAACTCTGTCTCATAATTCTGTGTAAACCAGGAATTTGGAGGTTTTTTTCTGCCAAGTCTATAAGCAGCAAACATCCCTAAACTGTATGTGCAAAGCAAGCTCAGCATCTGATTCTTAAGAAAACAACTCTAGTATGTAAAAGTACCGAAGATTTTTCTCAAAATCAATCAATTTGTAGTCTTCCCTCCACCTGTAGGGCCAAAGCAATATTATACCAACAGAAGTATGAAAACTGATAGCCAATATTAATTAAAGTGGTATTGAAAGAACATCCAGCATGAGCTCTTCCTTTTATTTTATTGAAATCATTGTCTTGAAACAATTCTGAAATTAATCAGGTAAGAGCATACGCAACTCCCTTCTAGTTCTGTTTTGGATATAAAAACCAAACCCCAACTAACCAACAGAAAAAAAATTTTAAAAATCAAATTATTTGCATCTTACTAACTCAGATCATGGAAATGACAACCTCACATCTGCATGCAAAACGCTAAGTAGATTTCCCCAAAAATACTGCTAATTACAAACAGAAATGGCTCAGTTTTAAAATGCAGCAGATCAAGCAAAGAAATTATTTCAACACACAGGTCTCAAACAACATAAATGCCTTAAGCTCTCAAATCTACTCTCTTGCTTGGACTCTTCTCTATACCTATCTTGTTAGGAAAAAAATCCTGATACACATTTTTCTGCAAAAAAAACCCAGCACACCCCCTCCCCCAACCCCCTCAAAAAAAACCCCTCCAAACCACACCTAAACTTTTCTCCTCTCAAGTGAAAAACGCATCAGAGAAAAAAATCAGTTTTCAGTCATGGCTTTTCTGATCTCATGCCTCTAATGCACAGCATTTCCTTTGTTAATCAGTGTTAATATACCTTAATGGCAGAAACTTAAGTACAAGAACACTGATGCTGGCCATAAGCTGTGTCTGTGTAAACTACTAAAGCAAAGAAAAGCCAAATTTTGATGTTAACATACATTGGATTCTACTGAGAAGATACTAAAATCTGAAATTGTGAATAGTTGTTTGCCAACCTCAGTGTGTGCTTTCAAAGAAGCACAGCTAAGAATATGATGAGTTATTGATTTCATCTGCACACAGGTTCCAAAATTTGATTGCAAAACTCTATTAACTTCTCTACCTGGGCTGGCCAACGACAGGCAGCAGTAATTGCTCTCCTTCAAGTCCTGCATGTACCAATTTCTAAGATTAAAGAAAATGTAGGCAGTTAATTCTACAGTGATATTTCAAAACCACCTAAAACTGCAAAGCAACGTGTTATGTTTTACTCAGATTTCATTAAAAGGTCTTTAAAAAGAGGCAAAAATTTCAAAGTAGAGGTCATATTTTAAAAGGTGTACTGGTAATCTTGAAGAACTCATTCTCTCTACAATGTAGTAAGCTATTACATCAGAAAGTTACAGTATACCCCAAATATTTTTTTTTTTTTGGTAAATTTGAAGTTTACAACGAGGACAAGAATAACATCTAATTTCACAGAATATTCTGAGTTGGAAGGGACACTCAAGGATCATCAAGTCCAGCTCCTGGCCCTGCACAGGCCATCCCAAAAGATCACACCTTGTGCCTGAGAGCATTGTCCATATAACTCTCATCTCTCAGGATATCACCCAAGGCAGAAATAAAGATTCTACGGTGTTCAAATCATTATGCATATTTGCTATGAAATGAGCAAAAAAAAATGCAATGTAAAATCCAAACATGGAGGGCCTGCTGAAAATAAGCAAGCAAGCAGAAATCCCAGGTAATGACAGGGAAAGTGAGGCATTCTGAAAGATAAATTTATGGAACACTGTGGGAGTTTGTGGTGATAATGAAAGTGGAAAATGGAATGCAGTGCTTTTATTGCTTGCAATTCCTCGCTCTTCTTGAGATTTCTCCTTGAATGATTGTAGAACAGGGATCTCTAGGCCATCCTCTCTTGTGGAATGCACAGGAATACAGACAGGGCACGTGCAGTGTCATTTTAGTCTTAACACATGCAGAACCACAAATACATCAGTTATTCTGAGCTTACATGAGGAGGAGAAGAGCAGGAAATGAAGACTTACCAGCTTCAAAAAATAAATGTACTGACCATAATTGCCTTGAGTGATGTGCTTTTCTATGGTGGATGATTCCAAAAGGAAGCCTTCAGACAACTGTGCCAGGCAGCTGGCTCTGGAATCCTTCACAGAAATAATGGTGGGATCACTGTGGAGTTCTGTCCCTGTGCTGGATGGCTCAGAAATGATGCAGTATTTAAAGAAGACACCTAGTCACAGATGGGGAGATTGAAAAACACAGACATGGAATGATAGGTCAGGACTCTGTAACTGAAGGGATCTGGAATGACTTTGTCTTATTTCTCATGTATTTTGAAGAGAAAAGAAAGTGAAGTACCCATGTGGCCATCGCAGACAGTCCCAACAAAAAGTCTTGACAGAGCAGACACTTTGTATCTTCACCTCCTGAATTTGATACCAGCTATCATACAAACCTCTTTGAGACAGAACCTTTCACAGCATGCAGTTCAGAGTGCAAAGCAGACAATAAAAATGTCTGATGACATCCCTGTCAAGAAGCAGCAGCTGATTTCAAAGTATCACTGAATTTTAAATCTGAAATACAATCACATAACATATTCTCATTGATCTCCATCAGTGTTTATGTCTTACCAGCTACAAATCCATTTAGCTGAGAGAGATATGAAATAATTTCTTCAACTTTGTTGTTCACGGACAAATGGGAGGCTGTCAAAACACAGACGGAGTCTTCTGATAGTTAAAGCTTTCGACTTTGATCATGTGGATATGCTTTTTAGTAGCCATTCCTACAACTTTCAGCAGAGCATTTGTATACCTACCTAGAATGCTCTTGAAAACTTCTGAAGCCCCTTCCTTTTGTAGTGTTGATTTTGATGCTTGCAATTATTCACCATGCTGAGATAATGACATAAACTCTCTGCTGAAGGGTTCTGCTTGTGCCATTCAACTACGAAAAGACAGAGAAGTTGTTAGATCTGCAGATTTAACATTGCAAGGGAAAAAAGCTGTAGGTTCTATTCTGTACATTAAAAATGTCTAACTCTTAAATGCAGCCAATTGTCTACCAAGAATTGTTATGAATTTGTTAGGGTAAGGACCACATTAATGTATTCTACATGCATCTGCAGTGTTTTTGAAGGGTGAACAGTCATAAGTAGGATGAGATAGAATAAACAACTCAGTTTCCAGTAATTACTTGAACACACTTTAAACTACTTCAGCTCTCAGAAACAGGGTTGTCAGAGAGGCAAAATGCTACAAAGAGCACATAAACGTGTTTTCTTACATTTTTTCCCACTTGTTATTCTGTGCAATCATTTTAAACCTTTTCAAAGCCTGCCTGAAAATTCTTGGTTTATGATATCAACATTTTCTGTATTGCTTCCCTCTTGGGGTCTCCCTTGATGTTTTGTTATTATAAAGTTAAATTTTCAGGACTGATATTGCTTCACTTTCTACAGCGGCACACAGACTTCTGGGACTTAGATATAAACTTTCTGAAATTTACTTCTACAGTTCAAGCACCATCACCACTTGAGATGCATTTCTTAATCTTGTGACAATGCAAAGTTTCGGTAGAATAACTCTGCTCCTACAAGTAGTTCCCAGTCTGGGCATGGGTTCAGCCACTGTTTTCTTTTTCATTACAGCCTCCATAGTAAAGAACCCTGCCATGGGTTCTTGTAGAGTTCCTCAAACCAGATGGAGAAAGTTCACACAGCTAAAACTTCAGCCTTGCCTCTCAGGGAATTTTGTCAAGGAACTGCACTTACCCTGCAGTACGTATCTTTTCTCTTACATAATCTCCTATTCTCTTTTGGTGCTTCTTCTCCATATAAAATGAATATTTTGGTCTGGAGCAAGCTTCAGGGTAGTGGCTGTACTTTGAATGTTGCTGAACCTTCAGCAAACTGTGTATAAATCAGGTCTTCTTCCTTCCCTGAGCAGTCCCTTCACCATAAAATAAGGGTGGTCGGCATGGGCTGCACACGGGTCTGTTGCTGAAGCTGTATCACAAGATAACTGCGTTTACACAAGGGATTCAAAATAATTTAAATATTTTACTGTAGGTGGAATGAGGTTAAACCACCACCACCACCACCCCCAATTTAGAAAGTCATAGTAAGCAGGGGTAGCACATACCTAATTCATACATCTTAAAATAACACCCCTATGAGCAAACCCCAGCTTCAAAATTCAAAATAACTGAGACAGTTACACTTGAGACAGAGGATGTTCTAAACAAGAACAAAGAATGATGATGAAAGTGGAGGAGGCAGAGCAGCTGAATGACTGTTTCTGAAATGTTTTACACAATAAAGAAGTGACACAGGAAAATCCATTCCATTCACCAACCTCAATACTCAAATTACTGCACTGAAGTTGTTACAAGAATGGTGATGTGATGGAGCAGAAAATAGAGAAGGAGAAAACTTGTAAAAACTCTGTATTTCTTCCTCGATCTGGTTCTTGTTAGAGGGGTAAAAGAATTGCCTCTAGTAAGGCTGCAGTTGGTGTTATTTTTATTTTAGACTAAGTAAAAGTACTCAAGAAGTCTCAAATTCTATTTAAAAGTACACAAATTCCTTTGAATTTCAAAATGGAGGAACTTTGGCAATTTCATCTTTGCCTACTTTTCAGAAAAAATGGTGTCAGAAAGATCCCAAGAACAGAAATGCCAGAAGGTCTTAGTTTTCAAATGCAAGGTTTCCTCCAATACTATTTTTGACAGAAGTTCACAGTGTCTGTAATAACAAATCTTAATTTCACCTTCAAGATTATTTCAATATTATGGAAATTTTTAAAATGAAAATTTAGGACAATCCCAATTGATAAAGTCTTGTTCGGAAGAAAATATTTTGGTATTTCTCTTTGTACTGATTATTTTCTTATTAGCAAGTGGCTTTTTTTCCTAAAGAATTCCTTTGACTCTGTAATTTTTTTACTTTTTCTTGTAGGATTTTGTTCCATTTGTCAAGCTCCTTTTGAAATCTAGAAGCAGCTGTCTTCTTTTTCTGAAAAAGGGGTCTTGTCATAGAAATGTGACTTTGTCTGGTTAAGTTCCCATTAACAGATGACCTGGTCAGCCAGGTCAGAAGTGAGAATAATATCCATTGGTTAAAGATTTTTTCCTCAGATGTTCTGATAGTAGCTCTGCAAGCAGGCAGACTGCTATGAAACAGTTTAATAGAAAGACAGTTTTCTTGTGTTTATTCCCCTGAACTGTGTTCTTTTGAGATTGATCCATCCTGGTTTAAGAGGGAGGAAAAAACACGGTCAGCAAAATAGAGTTTAGCACTGATTCCATAAAAGAGAACAAATGCTGATGCTCACAAGTGAGCCCTGAGATGGAGCAGAATGTGGCTGATGGTGGCACTACAGGGGCACAGTGACCAATTTTGGGCTGTCTATGACCACTTAAGCACTGGAGCAGTCACTATAAATAACAGCACTCGGGTGACCAGCAGTGGAATTATCAAGGCTGAAACCACGCTCTCCACATTGGAAAGAAAAAGAGCGAGAGGCAGGAGAGCTCTGAGGTACCAAAGGATGTCCTGGTGGCTTTTATCACCAGCTGCTAGCAGGTCCTTGGTGAGCTGCCCTTCACAGCAGTCAGGCCACAGAAGATTTACAGACCTTGAATATAAAAGGCATCAAGGCAGATGGCTGGAACATCAGTGCTGCTTTGCTTTTGATATCCCTGCTTTACTTTGTAGTCTAAAGGTTTTATTTAAAAAAAAAAAAAAAAAAAAAGAAGTGAAGGATAGTTTTTTAACACTTATGAAAATCCTTAAGCAATTAAATATAGCACTTTTTCCAAAAGGCAAAGTCTTATTTTCTACCCTAGCAAGTCCAGAGAGCTGCTAAGTGTTTGGTCTTTCCTGGAATATTTGTTTTCTTTTTAATTTACATAAAATTCCTTTAAACTCTCTCTATTCTTTGAAAATAATTTATGTAAATCTCAGACGATTTTGTCTGTATTAATATAACCACTTGTTCAATGGCATAAATAACTGAAACCATGAGTAATCCAAAAGCTGAGAATTTAGGACGACTGAAATAATGCAAGAAATTCCTGTGTTTCACAGATAATTCCTTTGAAATAACACCATTAAAATATGTCACACCAAGTAGCAGGAGGGACTAAGACGATGAGGAGCAGCACTGAGTTTTATGCCTTTGGTAGCAGCACTGGGGTGTCCAGAGGGAGGTTTTCTCTTCAGGACACACTCTGGTAACAAAATCTTCAGCTCAGGTTCTGTGGGGGAATACACACCATAAAAATATAAGTGGGCTAAGACCACAACCAAAATCAAAACACTCTTTCTGGGGTTGTGATTTGTGTGAAGCCACGTGTGCACCTTGGTGTGGAAGAGAGAAAAGACAGCAAACAGCCAACATCCAATTCAAATGTGCCTGCCTTTCATTACCTGTGTTTGAAGTATTCTTGTCAAAGACTTTAAAATGAGGAATAGCACGACCAAACTTATTTATTTCATGAATTAACTTCAAAGAGCTTGCCTCAATATGACATTTAAGAAATATAAAGAATTTGAACAAGTCCAACAAAAAAAACCCTTTGGAATTGCTTTTCTTAATGCATAGAGATAGTTTATAGAAGGGTTACAACTTAAGGTCATATGATTTCAGGACATTAAAACATTTCCAAAGACAAGTCTGATTTTGATTGAACATACCAAAAGAATATTCTGCAGTCAGGTCATTTAAAGTGCCCCAACTGAATTTTGATGAACTTGCCACCTACAAAAAATATGTTATAAGGGAAAATGCTTTGTATCTGCTAAGCATTAATGCATGAATGAATAAAAATGGCTCTGACTAATGACAAGCAAAGACAAAAAAATTTTTTTTTCAGAAGATGACTCATCATCTATTACTTTTAGTGATACATTCCATAAACGTCAACTTTTCAGACTTTATGCAATTAAAGACTCTGTTTACTCAATTTGTTTTCCTATTTCGGCAACTTTAAAATCAGGCAGACAGAGTCTGACAATTTATGCCTTTTCCATTTGTCTGTTCAAGTGGAAGAAGTCCATCAGCCTTTCCCTGTCCCTTACCCCTAGGTACAAGTGAATGATCTAATCCATATACTTTCAGCACAGCCCAAATTCACAGAAAGAAATCTTTCCCTAACACAAGGACTAATTAAAAACCTATCAGAATGATCTCAGCTATGGGATATATTTCCACTAAAGGGGAAAGCAATCTATTGTGAAGAGTTAACAAGATCTTTTTCATTATACACAATACAGGTATTATTTACATGCTAATAGAGGATGGTCCTAAGGAGAATGAATAGCTGAAGTGTGATGGGATTTTGTTTACTCATCTCAACATGAAGATTGAGTTCCATCTTCTCATTTGGTCCATATTCAGCCTGGATTTAGTGCAACCATTCTCATTTTGCAATGGAACACTGTATTAATTATTATTTTCATCTTATTTATAGCAAAAATCCTCAGTCACAAAGCAGAATCCACTGTACTTGGCCCTAGACAAACATCAAAATAAAGCTCAGGTTTCCCCAGATTAAAATTCTAGGCACCTACACAGCAAGATGACAGGATCTTAACAATTTTATCAGTCTTCCATGCTGTTATCAACAGGTACTCTGGCATTGGTATAATGGTCTTTGGTGCTTTAGAAAGGGAAATACAACAGAAATTGGTAAAGTGTACAGCAGGAGATCAAGTTATCTTTATTTTCCCAGGAGAAAGCTACATTCAAACTGACTTGGTCTTGCTCTTCCTGCTTCCTCTAACTTTGATTTTCCAGACTAGAAAGTATGTTTTCAACTCAGGAGTAGCAGAAACAATTATTTATGCATGTGAGTGTCGCAGGCTGTCACAACAGCTCATTAACAGCACCTGGGCTGTTGGGACACAGATGCAGATCTGTGGCCAGTTTCTGCTTTCTGAACCTGCTCCCAAACTTTGCCTCCCAAATTGGATGCACAAAAACACATCTTAGGCAGAGACTTACTGTACCCACAAACACCCCTGTGCTGACCACATCAGTGGGCAAGGGAAGGACTGAATGTCATCTCTCTGGACTTCTGCAAGGCCTTTGACATTGTCCCCCACAATGTCCTTCCCTTCAAATTGCAGAGAGATGGATTTGATGGATGAGCTGTTTGGTGGACAAGGTATTTCTTGGAGAATCATATCCAGAGGGCAGTGGCTTGACTGAGGTGCACATTTAACATAAAGTTTGTAGTTAAAGAATGTCAGTCTGATAAAATTCTGTTTAAAAGTTTAAAATTTGCTTATCTGTCTGCTGAACATCCTCATCACAGCAATCATTTATTCTCTAATTGGCACATATACACACATATTCAGTAACAACAAAGGTTCCCAGAACTGTGTGGAGCAATGTAATGAAACAAGATCATGATTTCTTCAGTTAATTTTTATAATTTGGAGTGTGGAACTGCAAACATAAAGTACAGTTTCATATATGTGTGAAACTCAAACCAGATTCAACCAGAAACAAGCATCTCCCTCTAAAATGTAATGAAAAAATATTGAAATGAATGTGTAGGAGAATAATGTTGTATATTTATCTAAGCAAAAGGTTAAAATTCAGCTATCAAGTTTTTACTGGTATTTCCAAAACAGCCAGAAGAACGTGACAAATTCACCACTAAATATTTTCTTCTGTTTATCACTACATAATTTTCTGGAATGAATTCTACATAATGTGAGCAGTACTAGCTATTTCAGTCTTTACAGCAACAGAGAGAACAAATGGAAGAATTAACATGCTTCCTAAAATTCAGTGCATAGGAAGAAATTAGGAACATAGTACCAGATATATTCTTACTTTTTCTAAGGTTAAATAAACAAGAATAAACAAAAAATATCAAAAGAAAAAAAAGAAGATGTTTAGTAATTTAATAAATCCTTTGGTAATTTAGACATAAGAACCAAAAAACTTTTGAGTAATCATTAAATTCTGTAATTCTTTTAATTCTTGAGTGCCTGTGCAGGAGTCAACGCAGTATTAAGATGGCATTTTATCATATAGAGGTATTGAAAAATTATTACTTTAATTGCTTAATTTCAATTTATTTTTCATTTCCTTACGTGAAATTGGAAAATAAATTAAAATTGAGTAACTTAGAATGCAGCTGTCTTTCATGTAGCCATTTTGGCACCAGTGTTAATTCCATTCCTCCTAAATTATGGCCTGCAGAAAACCAGTGAAAGACTCAAGAAAAAAATAGCAATCACTTTCTAAAAGAATTTGTCAAGCATTTCTAAAACTTCATTCTCAAAGACTGAAAGTATGAATACTTGATGGCCTCAGAGATGGCAAAAAAATCACTGTGTTTTATTCTGTCTACCAATGCAGCTTTTGCTTAATTTTGAAGAAGCTCACAGCTGCAACACCCAGAGGGCGGTCACCTTAACACCCTCTGGCAGCAAACTCCTAAAAAATCCTTTTCTTGAACCCCTGCCACATCTTGCATGTAGGCAAACAGCATCTGAGAACCAAATCAGCAACAGGGTCAGCAAATAGAGTTTCATTATCCAAAGGGACTGTTCACACCTGTGTGAAAGGAGATTAAAATTACAAACTAAAGTAGCATAATTTTCACATTATGGACTGGAGCCTGACTGGCAAGAATACAGTAAAGTGGCAATGGGTAGATGTACTTTTGTAGAAACCTTTCATGTCTTTCATGGCAGTATGACAGAAGATTGGACACTAAGCAGTAATTAATTATTTTGAATGAACTATTCTGTTGTTTAGCCAAAACAAATAGTAGATATTTTATTGCAGACCTTTTGGAACACATCACTTTGTACTTAAATCAAGGCTGTACCTAAAATTCTTTGTAAGCATTCTCATGGCAAAGGAACAAGGCTGTAGCCTTTTTTTCCCCAGTCAGATTCCCAACACTTATTCTTTTCTACCCATTTAGTTTTATAAAAGCTTAGTGTCTCCACTGGTAGAAAATACATTTTTCCCATTCTAACAGTAATTGCAGCAATTTTTAAGCTATACCTGTGATTTTCTGACATTCACATCAAGTATCTCAGAAGTTTAGCATCCAACAACAATACAGTTGTGTAAATTATGCAATTATCACTTAATCCATGCAAGTTTAGTGTCATACTAGTTCCAAAATTCATTGATGCTAAAGACAAAAAGGACTTCAAAGTTGATTTGTCTTCAAAGACATATAAGATCTGATGAAACATCGTGGAATGTGGTGCTCATAGTCTTAAAAGGTATTATTTTTAGTGCTTCTTTTAGGATTATCACTACTCTGAGCTTCTGGTGAGATGCCTTAGCTCTCTAATCTGACTGAAAATTAAACTGGCAAGGAGATAAATACACATATAAAGTATTTTAATTAATTTTTAGCTAAATTGGTGAGACAGTCTAAAATGCTGGCCATGAAAACACCAGGACCAGTGTGATGGAGAGGGTGTCTTAGAGCCTGTTGTGTTCAGGGTATAGAAATTTGTCAGACAATAAACCCCCTGTGCTCCAACTGGTCCTAAAAGATCAGTGGGCTGTGATTTCTGATCACAGCCACTTCAGCACTGTAACTGTGCCCAATAAGGACCTGCATGATCCAGATTCACAAATAACACAGATTACTGAAGGAACAGAAAAGCATGCTCAGAATTGCTGGTGACAAATGACCTAACTACAGAGATGTCAGCATGTGTTGCCTCAGAAAGCATAGCAACAGAGATCTACTAACAATATAATTATAGAAATGAATATTCCCACCTCTGCTCCAATGCAGTTGGAGGTTCAAGGTTCACCTGTCCCTTCAGGAGAGGAGGAAGGACACAGTCTGTCAATCTGATCCTGAGCAGAGGTGTTTTCCCCTGCTGTCCTTTTTGCCCCAAAGCCCCCCTTTTACACTATAAATCATGACTCTTCCCAGTGGGGTGGAACAATCACATCTTACAGTGGGGTGGAACAATCACATCTTACAGCTGGAGTTTTGGTGACTTTGGTCACACATGTGTTACATGTCCTCCTTTTTTTTTTTTTACTTGCATTCTTAGAGGTGTGAAACTTAATATGGAAATGGAGCTTAATGAGGGTCCTGGTTA
>JACBWW010000067.1:2047474-2064633 GCA_020086605.1 Lanius collurio
CATTCACCTCTCAACTGTGAGGTTTCAATGCTGCAATGACCACCCTCCAGTTAGATTTTGGTGCCTCATGAACCAAGGAGACAACAATAATTTGATGTCTTTGATGTCATGTCCCACTTCATTACAGCACCAAACGTGCACGTTTTGATTACATTTATTTTTAAATTTCGGTCTGCACTTACCAAGGTATTTACAATACAGGTAGAGACTAACAGATCATGCATTTTTCAAGCAGACAGGCATTTTATTAGTTTCACCATATTTTTTGCTGACAATTGAAAAAATCAAGCATTTTTATTGACCATCAGCTGGATTTCTTATAGAGATTCTTCGCAGTATTTGGTCAGTTAAGTCCTTAATAAAGGGTTGATAATTTTTTAGACTTTGACTAGTAAGTTTTGATCCTTGTGCCTAAGCAATAGGCAGTTTTTAATGTTGTTTCTATTAAACAAAAATGAATGGTGTCTTCAGCCTTCTTCTGTTTTCCTTCCGTTTTAGCTTTCCCATCTTGCTATGGTCTAAAAGTTAATGGAATGAGAGAGTCATAGTCATCCCCTCTGTATTCCCCAACAATGTTCCACCTCAGGCTTTAACAGAATGAGCTTGGGGGTGTAGCTGGAAGGTCTGTCCAGATCTGTAATGGTTCTTACCAGAGATGCGAGATATGGTTGTTAAAGGTGCTAATTACTCCTGCTTAGGAGCCACCACAGCCACTTCTGTATCAAGAAAATGTTTTACCTGTATAGAATTATTAGTGTATATGCCCCCTTGAGGCATGATTGAGGTGTTTTGGTATCTGTCTGGTGTGGGTAAGGAGTTCAACACTTCTCATTTGGAGCGTGACACTTCCACAGTTGTGCCAACTCTGCCTGTGAACTGCCCTGATCAGATCTGGGGCACTGCTGGTTGTTGGATTGGTTTGAACCATCTGTTCTGTACTAACAGAGTGAAGAACGTGCAGGTGATGTCTGAAAGAGTGTTGATTGTGGGAATATGATCTCCTGTTTGAGTGGCAAGAAGTGGTGAGGAAAGAGCAGCACACTGATCTCTTGGGATGTGGATGGATCCAGAAGGAGAGGTTTGAAGAGCCAGCCTTGCTTTCAGCTGTCCCAACAGCCAATTCTCACAGCATTTCCCTGCTGAAACTGCTTCAGACTGTTAGAAACTTAGTTTATGAAGTAATGCTACAGGAAGGGAATGTGTCGCTTCTCAAAACAGGATGTTCTCACGTTGTCGAAAAAAGTATTGTTACCAACCCTTCAGAAACAGGCTAAACTTCCACATTAATGCTAGATCAGGATTTAGCAAAACTGAACTTCCACATTAATGCTAGATCAGAATTTAGCAAAACTGAACTTCCACATTAATGCTAGATCAGGATTCAGCAAAACTGAACTTCCACATTAATGCTAGATCAGGATTCAGCAAACCTCTTCAGCACAGGCTGAAATTTAAGGTGTGGTTTGGCTTGCAGATCTTGCACTTCATCTTTAATCCAGTGAGCACAGGGACCTGCTGCCACTGCAGATATACCCAGATCTAAAGATCTAGATGGGTTTGGAAGAGATCCCAGCCACTGGGATAAGACAATCCTCTTTCCTTCCATTTCCTAATTTCAAGTGGCCTGAGCCCTGATGCACAGGGCTGATTGTGGATCCTAGAGAAATAGGATAATGAAACTGAGCTCAAGGGATCATCTAAGTTTGCAGCCTCATAAAATTATATTCAGCTGTTGTTTCCTTAACTCCCACAGGAATCAGCAAGCCTGGCTCAAAGACAGTACACTGAATTTCAAATCCTAGACAAAAGACACTGTAGCCAGTGATTAAACCTCTTGCAATTTGAATGTGAAGCAAGGCTCGATATTTACCTCTTTCTATTTTCTCTGCATCAAACACTCCCTTTTTTACATAATATACAATACCAACTAACATTTCAGGCAGCATTTATTCTTCTATGTACTTTGTTAACATCCCTAAAAATGTAATATGCAACAAAATTTCAGTGGTCCTTCCCAAATTTAAGTATTTGCCTTAAATAGTTCCCAAGGTTTAGAATGAAACTTTTCTTTCTTTTTTTTTTTTTTTTTTCCCTCTAGAGAGGAACTCTTGGGACATCAGTCCCTTTTTTAGTGGAAAGTGGGAGTATTTAATTCTGTGAGACATGGGCTGTAAGCAGGTAACGTATGAAATGAAGATGATGGAGGTGGAAATCCTGTCAGACACGTTTCTCCTATTGCACATCCATCCCTTGTTCACCACGAAGGCCAAATCAGAGGAAGGAGGGAGCAGCTCTTCCTTAACACTTTTAACCAGATGTCAGCAGAGAGCAGCATTTCCAAGTGGTGGATACAGAACAGGTTGGGTTTTGCACGGAGCAAATGCTGAGCCAGATTCTACTCCTACTTTTGCAGCTGTTGATTTGCAGTAATCTATTTTAGTCTATTTAAAATATATATATATATATTTGCAGTTCATAATAAAGCTTATAACACTTGACAGTTTTACCAGGTTGTTTATTATCATGGCTAGGCTTTGATGATGCTGTGATTTGGAAGCATGTTAAGGAAATGGAAAAGGGAAACCTAAACTGGGAAACAAAACAAATGTGGTATCTCAGTGATACTGGCAAATCAGGATTGAAAACCTCTGTTTTTCTTGGTTTTCAATGTTTTTTTTACTCTGTATTAATATTTTGGTGGTTAAAAAATAGAATGGTCTTGCTGAACTGGATTTTTTAGATGACTATTTTTGTCTGGATTTAGGATTTTAAAAAATCCTCAAAGTATCTTTTCAGACTCCTTTATACTTTCCATAGATAGTGTATATAAAAGATGAAGATTAAAATATTCAGAAATTCTTGCTTTTTCTTGTTGACCTCCTTACAAAAATGTGTATTATTTTATCTAAATTGTGCTTATTGCAGTAAGTGCACTTGCCTTTATAGTTTCCCACTATTAATTTTTTCAAAGCAGATAAAGACTTAATTTGCCACTTAGTGCACAATTAACTTTTTTTAATTTGTCAACTGCTTTTAATTTACAACACCGCAGAAGCAAATACCCAAACACCACCTGATTCCTAATGAGGCGTGCTGATCTCGAGGATGCAGCTCACACTGGGGCATAGTGGGGAGACAGTCATTGCTGCAGATTTAATTCAATAGTTGTTTTCTTACTGTTAGCATGAAGGATATTGTCCTAACCGTACTTCCATCCTACTAAAAGTCTGACTGAGAGTTTATTGTTAGAATCACATACTGTGCAAGTAAAGTTAAACACAAAAGCATGTGCATTCCTGAATCCTTTCTAAATCTGTGTGCCCAGAAGTCCAAAATCAGATCTTTAAAAATAGTGGGCAGAATTCTGCCAGTTCTGGAGGCCAGAATAAGCTTGTGCACTCATAAATTAAAGAAAGTTCTGCTGCGTGTGCAGCTCTGGGCCTGGACAGCCGCGGCTGTTGGAAATGCAGGGAGAGGTCAGAGGTGGTGTAGGAGTGGTCCAAATCCAAAATATTGCAGTAGAGTATAGGAGCCTTTAAAGACTCCCTTCAAGGGTTAATGTTAAATTAGTTTCTGCACAACTGTTTCTGTTTTGCCAGTGAGGCTTTGGGGAAATTGGGATGTTTTGTAAGACTGAAAATTTCATGTTAGCCTTATGTGTAGGCAGGTGCCCTTTGGCTGGATAACTTTGGTATACCCAGGATAATCCTAGATTTACAGTACTTTTATGTAGGGCATCTAATTTTTATTTTTATAGGGTGGCTTCTGCCTGGGAAAGTGTTATATGAATAAATTTTGCTTATTACATATTTAATGCCTGTGTAGTGGTGGGAGTGGAAGTCTTCCTCCTAGGAACCTTGTTAGGAAAACTTCAAAGGCTGCCTTTTATTGTGAGGCCTTTTCCTGCAGGAAGTATTTGATACTGAGTAACCAGGAAAATATGGGACTTTAGAAGAAAAGTGGTTTTGCTTGAAACCCAGCTACAGATCTGCCATTGACTCTCCTTAATGAAGTGTTTAATGGTGATTGCCTTGAAGGGAAACTGAAGGAGTGTTCATATTGCTCTTAAATACTGTAGTGAAAACCTTTGAAATGGCATAACAAAGCAAAGTCCACGATTCTGACTCTAATATTAGCAGGAGTAGAAGCTATTTAGGGAGATCACACTAACCTGCCTTCTGCTGTCCATCTCCCTTGTCTTCCCCTCACATCCAGAATTATGGATCAGGTATGTTTGGGACTGTAGGGCTGCTCTGTATCTGTGAACTGCTGACCATGAACTTAGCTTTTCCTTTTTTGAACCTCCTCATACCATCATTTCCCTCAGATACCAGTGGAAGGGAGCACCAAAAGTTCATAATCCTCAGACTTCTGGCACAGTTCATTCTTTTGATTCCTTGCTCTTTTTACAGGTGATGAGGAAAGCAAATATTTTTCCGAGGCTGAAGAGAAAAGAATGCTTTCTTACAGGACATCTCAAACCCTGATTTTTTAGATTGGGTTAAAACCACACTTGGGGTATTTCAGTCTAAATTCTTTATTTAAAAAATTTGAAGTTTGTCTATCAGTTTCTTCCTAATGAATTTTGAACTAATTGATCCCTCGCAGCTAAACTTATATGAGAGCTGTAGACATGAACTTCTCAGCTTGCAAAAAAGGAGGTTTTGTGTAATGGAACCTCAATTTTTATCTGTTCTGAGCCATAAGAATGGTCTGCATCCCATACACCATAGAGTATTTCACCAGTAAGGACCTGCATTCTAGCTTGCATCACAATACTTGCTGCTAATAGTCTTGTTTAATTAGTAGGTGATTTGAGAGGAAGCTGAGAGGAGGAAACCAAGCATGGAAATTGAAGATGGAAGTATTTCTGGGGAGTGATTAGGGAATATTAAAGCACAATTTAGGAAACTGCCAGTCTTCATTAGCTTCAGTACAACTTATTTTGTATTTGTATATTTTGCTCTCTCACCTCTTTTCAGAAAGTAAAGCTCTTTTTAGCACAGAACTGTACCATCCACTTTTACAGTCTCGTTCTCTACTCCTTTTTTTAGATTTTTCTGACAAGTTTCTGTAAGAAATTTCTGCTCTAACTGTGAGACTGTGAAGAAAGGGTTTATAGAGCAGTTAGCTCCTACTCCCCAAACCAACCTACAGCTTTGAAGATAAAGTCTCCATTCATAGACTCAACTACAAGATAATTATTAAATACCACAGTCCTTCTTTCCAGGGAGGCTTTCAGTTGTCTTATATTTTGGAATCACTTTTCCTATTGGATTGCATGTTATCACACAGAGAATACAACTCATAATGAATGAGGGCAATTACTGAGGAAGATTCTACTGATCTACTGGGCTGAGTATGATGACAGCAGACCACTTATGCAGTGCTATGTCTGAGGTAGAGAATAGATTAGTTAAAAAAAAAAGGCAAAAAATGCTGTTCAGTCTTGATCCAGGGAAGGGTAAACATGCAAACATCAAGCTTTATTCTAATGCAAAAAATGTAATTTATGGGCCCATGTTAACATTTGGCCATTTTATACTTCCTCCAAGAATTCCAGGTCTGAGTTTCTCAATGTGACAGTCTCATGAGGGAGATGAGGACTTGCTTGCCTGTTCTGGGCCATGTTGTTTCCTGTATCTGAGAAGTGCTGTGGGACAAATTCATCCCAGATATGTGCAAGGAAGTGAGTGTGGTCTCTGCAAGATAATCAGTAAATTTATTGATATCTAGGTAAAATTGTAAACTGTTATCTAGACAGTAGATAATCACTGCTCTGTTATCAGGTCCTCTCTCAGTTTCTCCCATCTTCCTGAAAAGTGGCTGCTGTTCCTGTTCTTTCTCCCTAGTCCCTGAATAAAAACAAGGAATATTCATGGACAGCTTTGAATCTGAAGGTCTCTGTAAGAGCCATACTGAGAATGCTGAGGTAGCTGTGACATCTGGCACAGACTGCTGCTATGTCAGGAAAAGTGCTTTTTTTTTTTCAGTTAAAGGCCTGAAATCACCCTTCAAAAGAACAGGCTGCTAAATGTGCATGCACCAGGAGAAAGAATTTATGGCAAATAAGAACCAAGAGAAAAAAGAAGATATGGAATAGAGTGACTTTTTTGCTATGTATTTTTTATATGAACAGTGCTCCCCCCATCCTTCCTTTTGTGCAACAGAATTCTGGCCTGGAAGAGAAACTTCATGAATTGTGTATTGACCTTTCCTGCTCCTGTAGGAAGTGCATTCATAGCCTGTGTGTGCTGCTAGAGCAAAAAGAGGGTGGCAGCAATGCAGAAACTTGTGAACAAAACCCTAAACATGCTGCCTTGGAACTGACAAGACAGCAGATCAGGCTGTTCCCCGATCAAAATATTTGTCCTTATGGATGTTTGGCAGCACTGTTATGCACTCTTTTTTCATTTTAACTAAATGCCATTACCATTCCTTTATTAAAGCTTTATCAAATTTCAGTGTGAAATTCACACAAATTAATTTCTTTCTCTGTTTGCAGGTACCAGCAGCACAGAAAATGCCCTCAGAACTGGCCTTGTCAACCTTGGGGTCAGCTCAGCTGGCAGACCATTTCCTGCTAGGACCTGGAAGGCTGCCCAAACATTATACAAGAGGTCAGCAACAATTAGCACATAATATGGTAACTCTTACTAAAACAAAAACAAAAAATCCGAACCAAAACAAAAAACCAACCAACCACCACCACCACCAACAACAACAAAAGGAAAATAAAAAAGAAGAAAAGGAAAGCAGACAGATTTTCAAAATAGCATCATTTAGTGATGTTGAAAATCTATATTCAATTTTTCCATTTTATGAGAGCTGAGCTTTTGCCATAAAAGGCAGAAGATCCCAATTCTTTTAAAATAAACAGATAAGGCTGTTGATGGCCTTGCCTTCTGCGGGATTAATTTTGTCTTCTGAGTGTCATTTAAGATGTAACAGCAAATGCTGACGTGCATCAGCTCTGCAGACCTGAAACTGAATTTCTAGTGATCTGCAGGGCTAGTCTAGAAAACACAAAGGGAAGTCACAGGATATGCTTCAAACAGTATTACTAAAAGAAGAAAGATGAGTTTTATTTTCTTTAAAATGTGGCTTTCACAGTACTTTGCCAGACAAGCTACTGGTGTTGGACTCCACTAAAATGTTCTGTGTTGCAATTTTTGAAAAAGCCATAAGGAAGAAGCAAAGAAGCACATATTGGCAACAAATCTGCAGTCAGGTCCCTGGTTCAGCTCTTGGGATTTTCTTTCAGAAAATGAATGTGTTCCATGTAGCACTCTGAAATTCTTTATGGGAAAACATTTTGCCAACACGTTGGGAAAATGTTGTTGGTCCAGGGCTGGCAATGGCTTTCTTTGTTACTGAAACAAGCAGATTTAACTGACTAGAGAGAAAGCAGACAGCTTTCATTCCACAGAGCTTCAAGAGGTTCTGAAAAAGCGAAACCAGGAGAAGTATTTTAGGAGAAGAGGAAAATTTAATAACTTGTTAGCTCAGGATTTTATTTTGAGAAGCCAATATTGTAATTGTCCTATGGATGGTTATGGAGCTATTTGACTCCATCTCTCAGCAACTCCAGGAAATCAATAGCTGTCAGAAAATGCCCTCTGACATCTGTCATTACAGGTTATTCATAAGCCTGATGCAATGCTGAGGAAGAGCCTGGGCAATCAGATGACTAAATGCCCAGTGCCTTAAACAGAAATATCGAATAATAATTAAAACTGTCAGCCATTAATGCCTAAATACAAACATGCTCATAGAATTTTTTTCTCATTTTAATTTCCAGATTGCTGAAAAATATTGAGCTGACAAAGATATATATACCACTGACTGATTATTTATGCCCATCAATGTCCTCATTTCTCTGGGCTGGAAGACTCAAGCTGAAAGCAGTATCATGAATAATTTCTATATTCATAGAGCAAAATGTGTGTTTGCAATCCAGTCAAAGGCTGCTGGTGTTGGCGTAGATCACCCACAGGAAAAGGGAAGGACCCAAGGGTATCTTGTTTTTATTATCCACACATTTGCCTCAGCTCTGGTTCCTCTTCCCCACAGCACTCAGTGTAGCTGATGTACAGGAGAGCTCACCTTAGAGAAACTAGGAGACACCAGCAAATTTTCTCATGCAAATAGATGATAAATAAACACCCACACATGTTCCCTCAGACAGAAACACTGCTCATGCACAGGGTAGCACCAACAGCCTCATCCTGTTCCCCTCTCTGGATGATCAGGAGGGAGGCCCATTAGTGGAAAACATAAACATACATGTACATCATGGCCCCAGGAGCTGGCCCTTAGATCCTTCACTGTGACACAGAGAGGAGCCTTCAATCACATAACCGAAGAGAGCCTGTTTAAAAAAACCCAGAAGTTAATTATGATAATGTATTGAGTAAATTCTTATTTAATAGTTCAAGATTTATAGATGCTTTCTCTAGAGGATGTATATAAAGGCCCCTGTCTGAGATACAGTTATTTTTATGTAGAAATCTGACAGGTTCTCATTAATATTCCAGGTATGTTTTTAAAGGATTTCACCATTTGAAACCATACAGAGGACAAGGACAGGGGGATTTTAATATCAGGAAGAAATCCTTGAATTAGCACAACAGACCAGTTCTGCATAAAATCACCCAGTGAGAGAGTGATCAGGGACTCACTTCTCTCATATCCCAGGAGCACTGAGTGTTTGTTTATTTAATTTCTTTTGCTGATAATTTTTAGTTAAATCCTGTCTGGGTCACCTCTTTCCAAGTCTTGATAATTACTTTGGGCATTTCTAATATAAATTACATCCTGCATTGTTGAATGCAATTTCAAATTGTTGGTCTAATTAAGGAGCCTCAGACTCACAAAACATTAATTAATTACGAAGTATCTGGGCAGTGTGTGTCTATGTGCATGCTCAAAATAAAGCAGCAGCTAGAAAATCTTTCCTTGCTCATTGTGTTTTTAGACAATTCATTATAATGATCACTAGTTCCTGAGTGCAAAGTCATTTTTTTCCTGGAAAGTTTGCCCAGACAAAAAAATTCATCCAAGTGCTCTGCAGCACCGCATTCCTGACAGCAGGAGAGCAGGAGAGCAGCTTTGTTAGGAGGGAGTGCTTTGTCCCTCACTGGGGTGTGCTGGGCCTGCCCTCTTCCCCTCCTTCAGCAGAATAACAACACTCACCTCCCTGCAATCCTGGGAATATGGGAGTTCTTTGCTCTGGCTATGCCACAGCACCCTGTAAGAACAAATTCTCTCCAATAACCAAAGGCTGTCTCATCAGCCTCCAGTAGCATTCATCAGAAAAATCAAAATGTACAGGAGAAATGATGAATTATAATGCTGGGGGAAAAAAGACTGCCTCTAAAAAACTGCCTGTAAGCTAAGCTAAGCAGAAAAGGAAGAGTAAAGTTGATAGAATTGACCAGGACAAATTGACATTTAACAAAGCCACTGTGCTAACTGGGTAAGAGTACAAGAGATCTGGCCAAGCTGAAAAGTGAAGTTTGAGAAGAAACTGAAGTTGCACCTAATTTTGTCATTTAGTGTTGTTATTCACTGAAAATGATAGGTTTCTCATCCAAAATCTCATCCTTACTTTACTGTTATTTTGCTCACAAAGAGGACAATATATTACTGCAACTATGCAATTAATCTTCATTAAAGATGATTAAAGTGGTTCAATAGGATGCTTTTCTTTAAAACTGAGTGCAAGATATAACAAATTATTTGGTTTATGAACACTAGTTATACAGAGACCACATTAATTAAAACAATGCACACTCCTGTACTCACATCACATACATAAACTGGTTTTAGCCAACTGAAATTGGTACCTCAGTGGAGTCTAGTGCAAATTAAAATATGAACATGAACATGTAGAGCACTGTCAGGGATGTGACAGCCTCTGTGCTGTGTTAATGAATTCTAAGACCAGTTCTTGAAGGACCCTTTGTAGTTAAGAGAGAAGGTATCATTTGAAATCCATAAAATAAGCCAGACCCTGTGAAACCACTGTATTTCTCACAGACCATCACCAATTCTTATCAGCCCTTTTCCCATCAGCTTTTGATAACAAACAGCACCAAATGCAGAGTAAGGAACTGCAGACCTGGACTTAGGAACAGAACATGGGGGAATATTTTTAAACTGACAGAGGGTAGGTTTAGATGAGGTATTTGAAAGAAATTCTTTGCTGTGAGTGTGGTGAGACACTGGAACAGGTTTCTCAGGGAAGTTGTGGATGCCCCAATCCTGGAAATGTTTAAGGCCAGGCTGAATGGGGCTCTGAGCAACCTGCTCTAGGAAAAAGTGCTCCTGCCCATGGCAGGGGGGTTGGAATCTTTAAGGTCCCTTACAGTACAAACCATTCTATGATTGATATTAGGAAACGGTTTTTACAGAAAATGACCACTATGTAAAACAAATTTCAATTAGTTAATGTGTCAAGATACATTTTGCTGGGAGTAAAGGGAGTATATTAAGCCATATAAACATCATTGACTGATAAATTGCATTTTGTGTTAGGGAAAGGAGATGTCAAAACAGTAAGAAGAATAAAACAATTTAAAGTCAATCTGAGGAAAGAGAACAATAATATGCAAAAGGTAGATTAATTCTTTTGCAGAAAAATATTGGCTCAACACTACCCCTAAGGACGTAATTCCAGATTTTTAACAAAAGGGAATCTACGATGTTAAGGCTTCTCCTCAAGAAGGTAAGAAATGGTAGCATTGAGTAGTCCCCAATGCATAGAAGCACAAACCCCTCAAAGATGTGACCACTTTCACTGCTGAGTCCCTTCAATTCTCTAGGTAAAATTCAGGCTATGTTGAAGTTAATGAACACACAAAAACCCAAATAAACCAAAACAACAAAAAACCCCCCCCAAAAAAAAAACAAAACCAAAAAAACCCAAAAACAAAACAAACAAAAAAACCACCAAAAACAAAACAAACAAACAAACAAAAAAAAAAAACCAAAAAAAAAAACAAGGGGGAAAAAAAAGAACAGACCAAAAAACCTCAGAGGCCCAAGTCTGTGCAGTGGCAGAGCTGAGCCTCATTCAGCTCTCTGAACTGTTCTTTTGCCCCAAGTTTCCACCTACAGATCTTTCTCAAGCAGGGAAAGAACTTGTGAGGCGCTTGTGCATGCATTTTTTCTATACAGCCTTTGAGCTGTTAAATCTGAAGTCAGAAATACCGTCCCCTAAGGCTGGAAATCCTGATAATTTTTGTACTGTTGCAGGTATTCAGATGCTCTGCACCCGTGGCTGTATGATTGCCTCCATAAATAGCTAATTAGACCCATTACACTTAATGAAAACAAGTCAAAGTTTAAGTTACCATGGAATACTCAGCCTTTGGCTTCAAAGCATGAATGAGTTTGAAAGGAGCAGGCTGTTACAATAAAAATAACAGATTTAACTACTTGCTGTTTTTTTCAGAGAAAGAAAGCATGATGGAGCAGTTTGGGCTAAGAAGTTTTGATGGATTAAAAGAACAACTTTGGGTCTTATCTTTAACGTCATGTAATGTGGAATTTATAAGCAAATCTAATTAAATAACAGACACAGAATGATCAGACTTCAGTCATGACAGCAACAAGCTCCTGCAGTGCTTATAATTATCATTTATTCTGTGCCATGCACAGGTCTGATTAGAAATTGAAATGAGCAAGCTCCAGTTCAGGATTACACTCGTCACAATTATTTCGCTCCTGTGCTCTGAATAATTGCAATCTTGCCAGTCTCCACACTTGGAATTGTGTTTTCTTGGAACCCAGATGAGCAGTGAGAAACATATAATGGACAGACAGAACAGATTTATTTATCATTTTAAATTCCCCTTACTATCCATCTGTCCTTCTCCATTGTTAAGTGGATTTTGGCCTCTCTTCCATCAATTAATTTTGCCTGATTACCTGTCTGCTTCTCTCACCACCACCTTTATTCTTTCCTCCTGATTCCAGAGCACAGATGCTAAATAAACACCATTATGACCAGGTCTTTCTAGTCCAGTGAGACAATACAAGGACCCACCAAACACTGATGAATTCTACTCAGCTGTTGTGGCAACACATAAGTGCAACAGCAGCTCTTGGAAGCAGCAGGCAACTCCGGATTCCACTTCCACAATTTTACATGCCAAGAAATAAGTCACAGTCTGCTGCACACGTTGGTTTGTGTACAGATTCTGCCATTCACACAAGTGGTCTGTCTAACAGTTAACTCCCTGTATACATCACTGTACAGCTGCATTTGGGCATCCAGTTAATACAGACCATGAACTAAAATTCCATTTTGCATGCGTTATTTCCTAAATAATAAAGAAACCCTGACAAACTCTGATGTTTTGTTAAACTCGTTTCCTCTTATTTGATTTACATGATAATAAAGCTGTCAGTGTTAGTGCAGCATTTGAAAGGTTTCCTGATCCCTCCTCCTCCTGGAAGCCTCAGTCTGGAATATGAAGCACAGCATCTGCATTAGTATTCACTGCGTGCACGGCAACATTGACCTTGTGCCTCAAGTGGTTTTAATATTTTAGAGACATGAGGATTAAACTCCATGGGAACATGGAATGGAATAGTGGCAGGGCAATAAGTGATGAATTAAAAGAGGCAAAAAAAAAAAAGAAAAAAAGTCACATACTATGTGATCAGACATCTAAATTAAAGTAATTTTACTGTCAAAACAATCAGTTAACTATGCAACAAGTAATTAGGCAGTGTCATTATTCTTTAAATCTCTTGGAAAATTTTTGATGTGCTTAGTGGATAGCTGATAGTGATAGAGTGATAGTGATAGCTCAGGGGATAGCTGACAGCTGTGTTTAGTTCCTCCACTACCTGCTGTTTAATCCACACTGCACCAAATGTCAGCACTGCATGGGATGAGGGACCTGGATCACCACAGACCTCAAGCAGGCAGCAAATACCTAATCAGTGAGGAGGAATTTTTGAAGAAGTTGTAGGGACATATTTTGAAGTTCAGAGTTTGTCCTTCACCCCTCTGCCTTCTTGAATGTCCAGCTCAAACCAGGGATGAGAGCTGACTCAATGTCTGGTGTGGCAGTGACCAGTGTCACATCTCTGGTACAACGCTGACAGAGGCTGGAAGGCCCTGAGCTTCTATGAAGTCATGTACAGTGCACAGTGTGTTCTGGTGTTTTAAGCAATTTTTGATGTTTTAGCTTGTTTTAACATGTTTTATCAGGTTTATCAGAGCATCTACAGCTTTTTTGTGTTTGGGGGTTCTTTTGTGCATGTGTGTTTTTTAGTTTTTTTCCCATTTTTCAGTGGTTTTAGCAGTACAGCTTCTTCCTTTTGCTTTTTTCCAAGCTTCTTAGTTGCAATAAAAACAGCAGGGAAGTGAAACTGTCCTCTGGCTACGTCAGGCTAATCATCATAACTTGTATGTGAAGATGAGCCAGCACATTTTCCCCAAGATACTACTAAAGCAACAGGGAAAAGTGGAGGAAACATTTTCAAGAACAGCATATCTTTTAAATTTATAAACAGAAATTAACACTTGTTTCTTATCTTTCACCTTATAAACCCTTCCCTCTTCACATGACTGGAAGGAAGCTGGAAACAAGAAAGCCAAATTAGAACCTAGGCAGAACATTCCCAAATTACAAATAACCCAGTGAAGAGTTTGATCTCATTGTAGAACCAAAATGGTTTTTTCTGAGAACAGGGATATAAAATTGACTTGTTTGGGGTACCCCACAGCTTGGGCTCAGACAGTAAATCTAATGCAGAAAATTAAGAGTAATTCTACTCTTACAACTGTGTCAGAGAACAAGGTAAGTTATAGTAAAAGTTTATAAATATTGCCTTTGAAATATTTGCTGCTATGGAGACAGGAAGGAACTGGAAATTCCTACAATAAATTAAATCCAAACCAAATCAACTTTAACTCGATTGTGCTCCTTACCCCAGGATTTTAGGGAGCTGTGGAAATTATGGCTTTAGAACATCACTGATGATAATCACCTAGTCCCACTCTGGGAGCTGCAGTTCAAAATTAGGAAAGCAGTAGAACCTCTCCTTATGGACTTTTCAAGATTTCAGCCAAACTTTCTGATAACACAATAAATAGCCAGTGTGTCATGGGTTTTTTGTTTTTAACTCTATTTTTTTAAGCTAGAAATATAATGGAATTACGGTACCACTGTGCAAGCATAGCTTGTTTAATAAATTAAATATTCGAAATGACAATTAATGGATTTTTGATCCACTATAAGAAATTGTTTCTGTAAGTCAGAACTCAACCTGTTGTGCTGCTGAGAGCAAAAGTGCACTTTGGTAATTGAGATGAGCGATCACTTGTCAGGCACCGATATTGGTTACGAGAGTTTTCATTCTCAGATTCTTCAGGGAATTGATTTCACCAACCCAAATGATGGGATTACAGGAGCACTATTTTACAGAGTGCCTCGGCCTCCCCCTTCACTCAATGAAAGTGAACAAACCCAGGTAACTCTGACAAGAGTCAGCCAAGTCATATAACCCTGGGAGCCATCCTGCAGTCAGACCTGGAAAACTTGTATGCCACGTGTCACAGCCCACGTGTCTGTGGACTGCTCAGAGCACCAACAAAATGCCTTGGTTTTCTTGCAAGCAGGATCTGAACAGATGAACTTGCTGGGCTATTATGCAAATAAGGACTTAAAATTTCTTAAAAACAATGCCGTAATTTTCACAGTGCCATTTTTAAGACTTCTGCTGCCAAGGCAGTTTTCATAAGAAAACATGCAATTTGTTAACCATTCAAAATCCTTTGAAGGGTACACAGCACTTGGGAGCTGTGATAATGTGCCTTCCTCTCTGGTATTTTCCATCTGGAAATTTCCTTATGCATTACAAAGTAGGATGTTTCAACCAAATTTGGAGAGAGGGGAAAATCAGTGTTCTTAAAAATAAAGTGATGCCTCACTAACAATAAGTCATTAGCCTAATCAGAAGTAAACCGAAGCTCCTCTGTCAAGTATTTGAAACATTAAAATATGCTGCCTGTCTTCACTAGAAAAGGGTTTCTTTTATTAGGGAAACGTGTCACACTTGATGTATTGAAATTCTTTTACAAGCTATAGATAAACCTTACAATGCAGTGTCGAGACACAGCATTTTCATCTCCATGGCAGGAATGAAATAACAGCAGCGTAGAAATTTTGGGCAAGTTGGCCATGATCACACACCGAACCTGTGTCAGAGTACAACAGCTCATCTGCTTCTCAAGTTTGCAGAAATGATACAGAAAATCTACCCCAAAAAAAGGTCTGGTGGGCCTGCTCAGATGATCACCTACCCATAACTTTGATCATTAAAACAAACCAGCCTCTTCAGACTGGAGGAACAGAATAGGCTGTTTGGGAAGAACGATGTTTTGCATTTTTCATACTGTCCTGCTTCCTTCCAAAGCTAATTATCTTCATCCACTTCTCTGTTCCCTCTCTCCTCTCTCTCCTACAGATCTGCGCCTCTTGGCTTGAGAAATTGAGATGAGCAATATTTCCATTTGGGGGTGTACTTATCTTTCAGGGGGCTCATCTGCTTCTGCAGAATCACAGGGGTTGCAAAGGCCAGCACAGAGCCTTATTTCAGTTTTAAAAGTAGCTGCTTTGCATTCCAAACCCGAGTGAGGAATTGGTCCGACTGGATATGTCAGTTCAATCTGCCCAGCTGGATATCTGCCCAGCTGGCTATCAGAGTTGGAGAGTTCAGGGAAGACTCGTGCATGACAGCTGCAATTTAAACATAAGAAAAAAAGAAAACCACAAGCAGTTGCATGTGAAGTAGAACAATGAATAACAGAGAGAATACGAAAATGTTGTTCAAATTACCCCTACTAAAAATATATGCAGCTATGGCATCACAGAAAGGGAGATGAAGCATAGAAAAACAGGTGTAGAAGCACACAGAATTCTGGTATTGCTCACTAAAAAATAATGATGTTGTTACTCATCACAGAATTTGATAATGAATGTTGTAAAGGTGATACATCAGGATCTTCTGACTTGCCAATGTCACAGCCATATTACAAAGACTGACACTATGAGATTTTTCCGAACATTCTGGAGAAACCACAGACTGAAAATCAGGCTTAATAGAGAACATAACACTTCCAATATCATTTGGTCACCACTTTCACCCACTATTGAAGAAGTCTCCCAGATATATTCACCTCTGCACATACAGCCTTGTTAAGCCATCAGTGACTGAAACTGAAATATTGTTACTTTGCTAGGATTTACAGATACCTGCCTGCCTTGAGCAGATTTAAGGAGTCCGTAGCCTCACCACCAACCAACAGAAACCCACTAAACAACTTGTATATTTTTGCTGCACCTCTCCAGTGTCACTCTACCCCTTTGATGTGCTGCTGAATTGAAACACTGCAGAAACACATCTAGAACTGGCAGAGGAGCCCATGTTTAGCACAGTAAGAGCGCTGACCTCAGCCTGGGCCTGCTAATAGCAGTTCCCCCTTGGGAACCACTCCAGCAGTCAGGACCTGTAAGGCAGGATGGAGTCCTACCAAGAGCACATTGCCCCCAGCCAATGGCAAAGACATGGAAATGCAGCTCTGCTCTGTTTGGGCTTTGCAGAGTGCCAAGAATCTTCTGTAGATGGGTTGCTCTGTCTTTTTGAGAGGCTTGAAACACAGCAGCCATGCAGATGTGCCTTAATCCAGGAGAGAAACTGTACCCAGAGCTTCTGCAAGCCACAAAATTCCAGGGCAAACTTCTTCAAAAAGGACAAGTTATTTTTGTAGCCAACAATACTGGTGGCTGCAAAGGCTGTGTTAACAGTAAAGAAATTTCCAGGTGTTTGAGTGCTCAGTAGTTCCAACTCCAGCCTCTAGCACAGAGAAGCACAGAAACAAGATGACAAAACAAGAAATGCCAAAAGTAATGTCCTTATTTGAGAACACACCCTTTATCTCTGATAAAACCTGTACTGTACTCTCAGTACAAGATACCTGCTGGAGATAGAAGTGTGCTTCATGGGTGTCAGAACATGCTGCAGGGAGAAAACAGAGCCCTACAATTGAATTAAAAGAAACATCATCAATTCATAATTGCTCCCAGGGTAAGAGATTGTCTCTAGATACTGTCAATAGCTTTATTACACTTACAGCA
>JACBWW010000067.1:2064952-2115529 GCA_020086605.1 Lanius collurio
TCTGGTGACTCAATGATGAGAATCTCATTTCTTAAAAAAGGATTTCTGGTTAAGTGTTTGGAGCACGTACCCTGCAGTTAACAGAAATTAGTAGATCATACTCAAATAACACCTTCAAGTGCTCAAAGTATATAGGAGCCTAAGGGTTCCTCTGCTGGGAAAGTGAATATAGAGGGTAGCAAAGAACACACCAACTATTCTGCATCAGCTTAATCTGTGGACATTTCCAGTGGAAACTACCTGTATTGAAGTTTTGGTATGTGAACAAGTCTTTCATCTCACTCTCAAGAGGTTTTTAGGATCTTAAGTAAATAGCCAAATATTTGTGAAGGTTAGACTTGCACTCCAAACTAATTTAGGAATTTTCAAAACTTTTGTTTGTGTAGAGAGGTTAATAATTTGAACCACAGTTTCCAATTAAGTACATGTTCTGAATTTGTGGTCATTTGAGAACAGAATCTGAGCGCTTGAGTGAACATGTGCAAAGAAAACAAACCTTCCTGTCAGACACAAAATGGAAAAAATACCAAAAAAAGACTCCAAAACAGTAAAAGCTGAAGCTCAGGAACAGGTCAGTGAAATCTGCTCTTTCTTGATGGTATCTTTCGACTTGGAGAGCAGTGTGTGCCTGCAAATGGCTGGGAACAGTAATGAACTGTGATGTTCTTACCTTCCAAAAGGGCAAGGGATCCAAAGTGACCAAATGGGGGTCATCTGCTCCATAGGAAATGTGGCTGCAGGATGTGAAGTTTCTGGGCAGCTGGGAAGGTACAAATGAGCTTGTATTTGCTCATCTTCTTCCTGAACTGTTATTCTTGACAATGGCAGCAATCAGGTGGGCTTTGACGGTCCAGAGACCCACAATAAATGACATCAAACCTAGAAATTTCCTTTGAATAAGAAGGCTCTCCAGAAACTGGGTAAATTATCTGCCATGTTTGCTGTATTTTGTAGAAACATTTCATTTGGATTTTTTTTTGTAATACATTTAAATTTGCTGTATACTGAGAGTCGGGCAAGGTCTGAAAATGTGTTAAATATGTTATCGATAGAAACATGGATTCTTATTCCATGGATTCTTATTCCAAAAGAAGCTAATGTATGTATTGCTAAAGCTACTATTAACATCACAATTTTCACCCCCAGTAACTGCAAGCTGTCAGTAACTGTCAGAAACAGAAATTATTTGAAATGTTTAGAAATAACTATGGACAAACTTGGCATTCCTCTTTACTGCTGCAGCCTGATTATCTTTGGTTTTATAATTCATATTGCTTTCTAAAACAAGAAAAATACCGTAGGATCAAAAATTAATTACAGATAGAACAGAGACAGAAATACAGAGAGAAATCCTGCTTTGCTTGTACTACAAGACTTGCTCTATGTATTACTTGAACTATTAAGTGCTTGGTGCTTTATATTACTATGCACAGGTGAGAGCTGTTCCATAAGACTGGATGACTTCTGTGTTATTTAAGATGTTTCCAGAAATCGTGGGGTCATCTGTAGGAATTGTTCTTTCTGTTTCACACTAATGATCAGTGACTGAAAATCTGTTCAAAATGACTGAAACTGTCAGAAAAGTGGGACAGGCCAATTTCTTCAGATCTGTCAGGGGACTGGTGGTATTAGGGATAATTTATAGGACAAAAGGAGCAAGATCTCTTCAAGATTTAGACTAAACAAGATAATTTGGCTTTTAATGCTTTATTCCATTGCCATAACATATTACTCAAATATGGGGTCTCATTATTAGGAAAAAAAAAAATTAAAAAGCACTTTATATTCCTCAGAGTTTTACTGAAAGTTTGACTACACAGGAAGTCATGGAGTTGGGCCACAGAAGTATATTTTCTCTTACTTGGGGATTTGGCCAGCAATTAATGGTAATAAAATAACTACTTTAGGTGTGCAAGCACTAAAAAATATTTCTAGAACTGTGATTTATTAAATTGCATCAGAATATTGTCTGCAGCAAATACCTTCATGCTTTGGTTGAGGTGTACCACTGAAACATATCATCAGAATTTTTTTACAGCATGTTTATAGGTTATCTGTGAGAAAAGAAGGGGAATATTGTATTTCATGGGAGAATTTTCCCTCCTTCCCACTTACAAGTGCATTAATGAGCAGTAAAATATAAATCAGAACAATGTGTTCACGAGCAATGAATGATCAAAAAACTCAGCAGAGCAGGAATCTGGACCGAGATCATCGATGTAAATTTCAGTGCAGAACAGACAGCAGCCTAATATTTGTTGCTTCCCAAGGAACAAAAGAAACCAACTCTTGCTTTATTTTGACATTTTCACCTCCTGTTCTATTTGTAGCAACCCAAGCTTTAACATTTTGAATAACTAAAGTTACTGTGTTTGTCTGGGGCTTTTTCTATTCTTGATTTCACGGAGCTCATATGAAACAAAAGGTATGATTTCTGTCAACTTCCATGTAGCCAGATTTTTACCGAGTTGGTATAACTTTCTGTGACAGTTTGGCCTGAGCATTGAAATATTACCCTTATCACTAGAAAATGCAGGTTCTTCTTCTATTCATAATTCAGTTAAATGGATGTAGTATCAAGATCTAAAAGATGGGATCCCTACTAGCAAAACCCTAGAGACTTCCCAGTGTGAACCTATTTCCCATGTAGCTCCAGAGGAATGGGCATCAAATGGAAATATTCTCATTTCCTTTTGTTTCCTATTGTAAACAACAAAAAAACCTCCAGTAAATTCAAGGATTTTGGGTCACGTGCTGCGACTTTTTAAAATTTTTCTTTTTTTCTTTGGCAAAAATATCTGTGTGGTGATGGAATGGAGAAAAGAAAAGCAATAGATTGCTAATTACCCCTGCTAATAATGCAGGATTACTCATGACCCCAACAGCAGTGCCGGATCACAACAACCTCAGAGCAGTTTCTGTAAAGTGTAGGTTGAAGAACTTTTTCTTCCTCTTTCAGTCGCTCAGTGCAAAAGGAAGAGTATGGCTCAAGGAAGCAGATGGAAAAACATTTTTGACAGCTTAAGAACAGTTAATTATTTGTAGGCGAAGCATTCTGCTACCAGCACTGATTTGCTGTATTTGAAACTGAAACAGTCAGAGCAGCAACAATTTTATTCAGCATCACTGCAATTACCTGACTATAAATAAGACACCTTGCCTTTCATCCCTTCCAGGAACAGGCAGCTAAAGGCCAGCACACTGTGCTACCTCTTTGGTAGGCAGCTCATGCAGGTCTCATCCTCTCTCATTTTTTTCCACCTCTTACCTTTTTCCTTTAGGCAGATTCACCAGCTACAGGTAAAAAAAAAAAAAAAAAAAGAAAGGAAAAGAAGTATAATGTGTATGGAAAGAGTTCACAAGGCAAGTATCACCTTTTTGACTTCACACATGGTGCAGATGAGGAAGATGAATACTCATTTAAGCAAGTGAAGCAAGTGCTCATTGCACACCTGCTCCTGAAGGAGCAAAGGGTGATAATGTGTTTTCTTATGTCTTTTATGGGATTTATCTCTATCACCAGAGCATATGAGAGAAGAGCACTCTGCTCCTAAGTAATGACATTCACCCTTCCAGGAAAAGAGACAGGAAGAAAGCAGGCTTGGGGAGAAAATCTCCAGCCTCCACTAACCAACAAGGAGGAACTGGAGACAAAAGGGATAGCATAGATTATTTCTCCCTTAAAAGTGTGACATGGGCAAGACACTTCCTTGTGACCAAAGATCACAGCATTCTTTCCTGTTCTTCAGCAACAACTATGCAGTGTACTTCCCTTGCTTTGGTTAAAGCAGAATCACAGAATCTCCTGAGTTGGAAGGGTCCCACAAGGATCATCGAGTCCAACACCTGGCCCTGCACCTGAAATTCAATGAAAGGGAAAGTATCCTAATATCAGTTTTTCCATCATCTTTAAGACTTATCTCAAAGAGAAATAAAATGCTATCGAGAGCTGTGTGATTACTATTTTAACAAGTGTTATTGGAAAGAACTGAGAATACTAGCTTTCATTGTCCATTCACAGCAAGGCCTAGTTAGAGGAAGATACTCTCTGGAATACTCAGAAAAAACTGATTATCCACTCTTAAGAAAGATTAATTTGACTGGAAAGAAAATGGAAGTCCTTTAAAGAAGACGTGGAGAATGGAGACTTTTCTACGGCAGGACATCTTTTCTATGGGAGGACATGAGACAGCACACTTTTAACAGAATGGAGGCTGAAAAGGACTTCTTTATACATTGAAATCTTAAGCAGCATGAGAGAGAGTGTGGTTAGGCTAATGCTGGCTCAAAAGCAAATGGAATAAATTACCCAGGAATAAATATACTCTGGAAATGCAAAAAAAATTTTTCTAGTACGAGAGCAGTGAAATCCTGGAAAGACTCACTCAAAGCAGTAGTAGGATGTGGAGTCTGGTAAGTATATTGATGATATTGCCTGAAATAGAGCACCTCTTTCAAATGACCTAGCAAGTCCTTGAAGTCACCTGAGGTTGCACTCAGAAGACACACACACACACACACACAACTGCTTCTTGTGCAAAGCCAAGAATTACATGCCAGTGCTAGTTACAAAAACTCACAGAGCTTCTACTCAGCCCCACAGGAAAACAACTGACCTGCCAGCAGTTCAGCTCATCCCTAAACCTCAGGGTTTGAAAACTGTGTTCTCAGGCAAGAAGTGGTCGTATTTTCACCCATCCAACCTCACAAAATTCCAAGCCTTTCAATGAAACTGACTTTAAAGCGTGTATGTGGAATATAGGAAACCTGAATTAATTTCTTTTCATCTCCTATGCAATCCTAGAAGATGCATGGAAAGATTCAGTCACCTGCTCAGAGATGAAAGTTTTATGAGGTAGCAAGACATCTAGAAGTTATTCACTGTGATTTGTCCCTGTGAATCTAGTTCCTACACTTCTGTAGAACTAGATGCTTTAGTTAGGATGCAGAGAACAAATTCAGTTACAGACAATCATCAGCTTTTCATGGGTTGTGCACTAATTAATCCACAGCAGCAGAGCTTTATCAGTTAGCTCTGTAATGATCCAGTGAAGTTTCTTAGCTCAGGCTCACTCCAAGAGAACAGATCTGTACTGCCTGCAGGGTCAGTGTGATTTCAAGAGCAGTTCATCCGCCTCTGTGGTGTGCATTCCAAACCTATGAGCCACCAGAGTCCAAATTAGCTTCCCAACACCTGATTCAGCAGCCTTATGCTTCCAGAGCTGGGAATATTACATTGTATGAAGCTAGAATACATCCAGTAAGAACTACTGAAAATTAAAGAATGAAACTACAGTAAATTAAAGAATGTGAGCCCTTGGGACAACTTAATCACATAAATGTTGTCAGAATGACCCCAGTATAATGTTTGCACAGGCCAGCTAGCTCCATTCCAAGCAATGCCCAGGCAGGATTTGGGAGCTGGCATGGTCTAGGAGCAGTTTGCATGCGGTCACTGGGCTTTGCTGGTTAACAGGATTTAATTTCGTTAACACAGCCAGATGAAACCAGAGTGAGTCCTGGCACTGCAGGCACACAGTTAACTCCAGCCCCATATGGAACATGCCAGACATGGGATGACTCAGCAGCCATTGTGAGACTGCATCTCTCCTGCTGAAGTCCTGTGCCCAGACTGAAAGCACCTCAGAGCTTGGTACAGGATCACTCAGTTGGCTCTCAACAGCCAGACCAAATGTGGTGAGCAGTGAGCTTGTGCTAACAGGACCAGCTGTGAACAAGCCAGGGGACAGATGGGCCTCTTCATGCTGTTCCCTGCCAATCTCTGGTAGAAACCTACCTTATTAGCTCATTCCCAGTGCAAGAGCCAAGCAGTGTCTGTGCATGCTCTGGTGTTAAGTCTCGAGTTTACAGCCTTGCTACTACCCACAGCACCAGGGACTATGAGGGAACGAGCTTGTGCTCACCTGGGTCAGCACTGAAATATATTTAGCAGCAGTTCTGGACACTTGATGCCTTTGACCTGTCAGTCAAATAGATTAACCTAAAATGTAAATGGTTGTGAGTATTTATATAGATATGTATTTGTATATACATATATATGTATAAAGATAAGCAGCCCATACAAATGAATTCGAATGAGAATTCTATGACAAAATTTTAAAACCTTTAAATTACAAAAAAACTGAACATCTTTGAAAAGGAACCTCATACAAGACAAAGACATTTTGTATATTTGTTCCAGCCTAAATTTTACAGCAGAAGTAAAACTGCAAAACAGAATTACAGACCACAATTAGCTGGTCCAGTATTTGCTATCCAGCATTGTGATGAATATAATAGCTATGTTACAATCCTCCTTAAATATATGCAGCTTTTACCTGGTTTGGGGTATTTTTCAGTCAGAGGAACACTACTCTGGTAAGTGCCTGGCCTGGTTAGGTTAAACCCAAAGTATTCCTACATCTCACTGTATGGTGTTGGCACATCACAAATGAAGTACAGAAATATAGTGGATGTTCACCTGCAGGAATAGCACATAGTTAGAATACAGAACACTGAAACTGCAAATTCTCTCATTATTGTTGTTTGGTTGGGAAAAAAAACAACAAACCAAAACCACTGATGCGGATTCGTGAGATTTGACATCCCTGTTTGACGAGAGTCATGCGAACAGCCCTGCAGGACAGTCACACAGCTTTCTGAAGTCCACTCAGTGCTCGTTTTCAGAATGTGTTGGACAGCTCTTCTTCCTGTGCAAGATCATCTTGACCTGTGCTTCCTCAGTCCAGAATAGTCCTTGAGAAGTGTTGCTTTCTGGAAGACAGTAGGGGCTGTAGGGACTATACTTTTAACGAATCCACTAAACCAAGCAGCGTTATCCCTGGAGAGGTGAAGTTGTATAATTTGGCGCATGTTGTTGCAATTTTTTTTTGTTTGCTTGGGTTTTGAAAAATCATTTGCTGCAATACATTGAGAAACAGGAGACAAACACAATTAACTCAGCCATTCTCCCATGGTATTCTGCTTTTCTTTGCTGGATCTCTCTTTCATGTACCATATTTACTGCTTGGGTTCAAAGTTTTCCTCTTTGCTTTTTTTAATCATGCATCCCTTGGTTTGCTCATCCTTGCACCTCCAGCCTTTGTTGTTCTCAGTCTTTAGCGATGATCTTTCAGTTAAGAGCTCACCAGAGTGTAGATCATGCTGAATGTAAAAGAAAGACACAATATGAAAGTATCCCTTTGAAGCATGCAGAGCACTTTGATTTTTATAACCCTTCGCTGTCTGTTCCTCAGGTCTGACAGTAATGGCCTGTGCCTTCCTTCGCATGCTTTCTATCTCTCTAAACCATCTTAATTATGGTGCATTCAAGATGGGTATCAAAAGGCACTCAAGAAATAACAAATTCATTATCGACATCCTACGGCACCACAAGCTGTGTTTGAGCTTCTTAAAGCTCAGTCTGAGCTTTTGAGGATTTGAACACCGAAGAAACAAAACCATTTTGCTTTCGTGTGTTTGATCTTTAAAACTTCAACCAGCAACTCTCGGCAGGGCAGGCAAGGTTTTCCATGAAACTGCATTGTTTTGATTCCTTTGGAAAAAAACTCTGTGCACTAGAAGAAACATAAAATGCAGCCACCAGCTGGACTGAGTCCATATATACTAAATTCAACTCTGAAAAGCGAACAAAACAGAGTATATTGCCACAGCTCCATTTTACTGCAATTCTAATTCTGCCAATACCCAGGAAAGCATTGAAAAACTGCCTGTAATTTATACTATTTTATCTAGCACCAGGCAGTGGATTTTGGGTGATGGCCACATTTTATAATGAAGGGCTCAGGGGAAGCTTCACAGCAGTAAAGTCACCAGAGAAAAGCTACACCACACTACAGAGCCAACTTTGATCCCAGCACAAAAACGTGGAGTTAAAAAATGCTTTTCTCTGGCCATTTCTTGCTTTCTCTCCTTGCACTACTGACAGAGCTTGTCTAGCTTAACTGCCATGCTCTTTACTCTCAGCCCCCTGAACAGGACTGGTATGGAAAGTTGCTCAGCCTAAACCCACAAAGTTATTCCTACTAAAATTCCCATTCCATGTCCATCTTCATGTGGGTTAGGCACCTCCCAGCCTCTCGCACTCACGTGCAGACACAGGTGGACAGAAATCTTTGTTCTCAATAGCATTTAAAAGGAATGCTGAGAAACAACAATGTGCAGCAGTGACTCCTCAAGATGTGGGGAGCAGCAGAACAGATAAGACACCAGTAAGAAGAGGAGAAATCACACTTTTCCTCCACCAGTACAAACCTGCCTTGCAGAGGGATGACTACACACAAGACTGGCTTGAAGAGGCAACTCTATACAAATACATCATGGAAGAAGGTGTAGAAAATAGGCATCCTAAAGCATCACCTCCATTTAAAGTGTGTTAAAGTTTGTTGTCCAGTAGTTTTTATGGTGTGACTACAGGGGTGACTAAAAGCCCCAGGATCCTGCTAAGGCCTTACCTTAAATGATCCAGACATATTTTTGCACTGGGCATTTGTGCCTGTGCACTGAGGACATGTGACAGCTGAAAGGGGAAGGGGGACAACATACACCTGGGGTGCATATCTTCATTAATGTAGTTTAATTAGAGGTTTGGACCATGCACAGGCTTTACTATGTCATGAATGTGAGCCTGTAGGAATGACTACAGGCATGGTGCATCCCATGCTCCCATCCAACATCCACCCACCCATTTATTTACCATCTTCAGTATTACTACACCAGAGGTGAAGTATTTTTCTTCTGAGTCTCTTAAATCATAAGGAATTGTAGTTTTGTTTTTTTTTTTTTATGAAATGCCATTAGCATAACATTTGTTATTTCACCCATCCTAAAAGACTGTATAGAGAAGTAAAAGTTATTTCCTTTGGTTGGCCCTGGGGCCTGGCTCAGGCCGTAGGTAAACACTAAATATTCTGTACAGAAGTGTCAGCAGTCAGTGGGAGTGCTTCCCTGAACCAACATCAGAAGCAAGTTTTATGAGACTAAGGAAATTGTCCAACTGCTTCCAGTCATTCCTAAATGTAATTTCACAAGTGAAATGAAAAGCAGCTACTATTCTTTTAGTGAAATGGCCAGACTTACCAGTAGAGATAGTAGAAGAAGGAAAGGAGGTAGAAGGCCAGCTTACACCAGGCTTCTTTTTGGCAGTAACTCAAGGTATCTGCATTCATGACTGCAGGTGGATCATATGCCAGCTCTGAGCTATCTGCTGGGCAACGAAAATACCTGAAAGAGCAGGAGAAAACATCCAGAACAGCTCTGTAATAACCTGTATTAAATATGTGCAGATACACACCCTCCTGAACACCAGCTCAGGAGACTACCATCTGCCATGATATAGGAGGAATACCCCTTTCTTCTTCAAGTCCCTATTTCCAAACATTGTAAAAATCAGGAAGCTAGTATAAACACTCCTTTCTTATGGAACCAAGCAATCAATGAATGTGGACTTACTGTGTTCAGTTAATTCTTCAGATCAAAACAGTTCCCCTTCCTACAGAGTTATTTCTGCCTTATCCACTAATAACATACACATCGTGAGTGACAATATGTCAATGGTTTGTGATCACAGAGTGGAGGAAGGATTACTGGGCTTTAACTGCACCTGCACAACTGATTTCAGACATGATGAAAGGTGACAGTCCCAACCAACTGGTAGCTAAGTTACTCCAGCTCTGGAAAGGAAAAAAGCCAATATGGAGTAACATAAGAAGTGGCTGACTAATGTTTTCTGCATGTGGCACTGCTCAAAAATGTATCATCCAAATAGTTTTCTTTGGAAAATATTTTTCTTCTTACATAGGAGAAACTTCTAATTAGTCTCTTCAATGGCTGAATGTTTGAGAAAATCGTGACAAAAGAACTCCTTTGCTAAAGGGGCTTTTGTCTCAGCTACTTTGCAGTAAAAAGCAAAAGCAAATTAAAAAAAAAAAGAAGTCCTCAACAAAGTTAATGAACTGCTCTAAAATCAGCACAGATCAGAGGAAATATTGTTATTTCTGCTGCTTTGACAAAGTAAACAGAAGACTGCTGATTGCTTACAGATGGATAGACAGACAGACAGGAAGATATAAAAACACCAAACAAGTGACCAGCAGCAAACTTTGAAAGAAGGTGTTCTCAAAATAACTTTGCCTTTCTCCCTTCCATTGTTGTCACACCCATTTACAATCTCTAATGAGATTGCAAATTGTTTTACAGAGAATCATAGGTAAAATCTTGCTTAATTCTCTTGATTGGGATGAAGATATTACACAGTGTCTTCCCATGGTTCTGTTCAGAACTCTACACAATGAACCCAAACCTGTCTGTGGTTAAAGCAGGAGTAATTATGGAGTACTTACAGCAAAGCATATGAAGAATCATAGAAAAAGAGAGAATCAAAAGTTCTCTCCAAAGATCAATATCATTACTTAGAGTCTGACCATTTTCCTCTTGGTTATATTTGTTTTTAGAAACTTTTAAAATGGGTATCATTGTCACACTTTGGTTGTTAATCCCTCAGCAAAAGAGCAGCATAAAACATTCTTATTTTTAATGGAGCAAAACAGTGGGGAGAAAAGTACTTGTAGCTTTGTTTCATTTAGCTTTCTGAGAACTGCACTGGAACTCTAATTTCCCAATAATACACTTTATCATAGGACTTTGCATTACTACCAAGCTTTTGCAGAAAAAAAATGTGTAAAAAATCTATTACTTTTTAGTTCCTGGTTGAGATGATTTTGACTTCTTTACAGAATTATTCTTCTGCTACCATATGTACCTTTGTAACACAAAGAGACCCTGACAGACAAAAATCATCTGTGCTTTTGCAAACATTGTGAAAATGCAAAACTACGGAAGTCTCCAGACTGACAACTACAAAAACTGATGTCTCTTGGTTATTTTCAGAAGCAACAGAAGGCTGATCCTCCACTAGAATGCAGAGGAAGATGCAGCAGCAGCAGCTGCACTGCCTGTCTGGAAAACAACAGCAGGTCTTCTGTGATCAACTTGGTGACTATGAACACGAATCAGAGATCCAGAGTGGGAATGTGCCCCACTTCTTCCTATGGGCAGTGTGAAGAAACAGTTCTTCACCCACTCCAATCTCTACTCCAAGAGTCTCTAAAAGAGAATTCTCCTGCAGAAAAGAAATTCCCTACTGTACAGAAACAACTTACTTCATACTGAAAAAAAAAAAAAAGCTGCCAAAGAAGATGAGACACAAAAATCTGTCAACCTGCCCAGTCTCTATTTCACAACTACAATGGAAATGTTTCCTTGTTAGGGCTGAATGAAGAGGTCCAAGCTCTTTCCAATATGAATTTTCAAATACAACTCCCCAGCTGTGAAGTATTCAGAGCCTCCCCAAGCTCTGCATTCAGATTCCAGCCTATTTCACCTCCACGTTTTCACTCACTTGCGGTGAGTGTATCCTGACACCCTTCAGAACAGTCATCTCAGTAACTGAAAGCCACGGTTGTACTATCATATGTTTTCTCTAGCCATCCTAAATCATGAAAAAAAATCCTCTTCCTCTGGAAAGAAAAGTTTCAGCTGCTTACAGGCAAGAGCCTCTAGGCAGAAGATACTCGTCTATACTCCTATCACTGTCCTTCATTGTTCATACAATCTGCACGTGTGCTGAGCTGGCAAGCAAGGCTAACAAGCAGACAGCATATAAAAGAAGGGCTTACCTCCAGAAGTGGTAAAAAAGCAAAGGAACATTTAACCCCAGAGTGAGCCACTCCTGAGCACATAAAAACATTATGCAGAAAAGACTGTGGATGGAGTACTCCGGCAGCACCAGCTAAAAGGAAAGGAACAGAAACAACAGAAGTCAGTAAAACAAACACCTCTTTGATTTTAGTCACCCAGGTAGTCTTTTAGAAAACAAATCAACTCTGCAAGTCTTGCAAGTCTCCTGTGTGTCTGTCCCTAGACATACCTCAGCATGGCTTTGAGCAAGGAGCACGAGACTCAGGGCCAGGTTAAGGCTCTACCCAAGTCTGTACTCCAAAGGCTTGATGAGAGGTATGGGAAAAATCACTTACTGTCTTATCTGGTGTTCCAGATTTATGCCTACAGAACATACATTATATTAATACCTCCCTCACAGAAGCATTTTGAGACTAAATGAATGTCAGTAAAAGAGTTTTTCAAAGAACAAAGTTTTATTACTCATGTGTTCAGAAAGGAAAGAAAGCTATTCCTGAAGCTTTGTGTCTGTATTAGAGGGCTGTCTTTGGAAAGATAAAATGCTGCTTCTACCATTTTGATATGTTATATACACCCTAAAGAGACCAAATCCATTACTAAGTAAGCCTTGCAAGCTCAAACCCACTGAGACAGGAAACTCACTTCCTAAGAAAATCCACGGCTCCCTACACTATTTGTTTCAGAACCATGATGATTCTTTCTATTAAAAGAGAAAATGAGTGGGCAGCTGGCAGAAGCAGAAATATATGTGATGTTGATTCAGAGTAGTTATTTCAAAAGGCACTTTGCTTTTTTTCACTGCTTTCCCATTTCTTAGCTGTCTTTCTTCTCGTTGTTTTTTTCCCATGTCTTTTCTCAGCAATCCCTATTTCTTTTCTTCAAGTAATGGAAGAGACTAATTTCCAGCAGTGGATATTTCCCAAAGCTAGACAAACTCACACACAACTAATCTGCATCCATTGCTTCACCTTGGAGATACATCAACCAAAGTTAAATCACAAAAGATATTTAAGGCCTTTTTTTGGAAGTAAATTCATTATCACCTGTCAAATAATTAAAAAGAGATCTATTTTTCTTAAAACAATGTAAAATTTACTAAACAGCTTCTCCAAATGCCTCCACCTATACAGCTGTGTTGCAAGGAATTCCATCATCTTGGTTCTAGGAGTCTTTCCACCTCACACAGAATATATTGTTTTAATTCATTTCACATCAGCACTTGAAGAAGTTAACACATTTTGGTATCTCTGTGACTATGCCTTCAACTTAAACATTCTCAAGGGCTTATTTTATGTGGATGACAAATCCCAATACAATTATATAGTTCAGATTCCAGATGGTATTTATTTATCACTGCTGGATTTTTTTTTCAATTTTAGAATGTGATTTACAACATGACTATAACCTTTCCCTAAAGAATGATTCATCTTCATCACAAATTGTAGCAAGAAAGGCCTTCATGATGTATGTCTGCCCACTAAACATCACAACACTTAAAAGCATATTACATTCATTTTCACATATTTGATCTCTGATTCCAACACAATACAAAGACTTTGCAAGGCTGTAACTCTGGTGCCTGATCAGTGGGCTGGCAGGTAATAACAGGGAAGAAAACCCACAGTGAAAATTTATTCAGAGCTTGAAAAACAAAACAAAAATCTGCAGTGAAACTAGAAAGGAAACAAAGGAAGCAGAGGACTCTTAGCAGCAGGCTCACTTTCCAGTCACAATTTTGGGTGTAAATTAAATCTATCTATGCTTTTGATGGAACAGTAAATGGTATATTTATGTCTTTCCACCCTTTTCTTGGAGTGGTATTTTCCTGTAGACATAAATAAAGAAAGGATCATTGCTGATCACTGTTTCTTGAGAGAATTCATGCAAAGAAGCAAACAAAGCCTAGTCTGCAAAGCCAATTACATTCAGCTGATGGACTTCATAGACCAAATCTAAAAGGAGAGAGAACTGGAAGCATAAAGTATAGAAAGGCACTAACAGCAAGGCTCATGAAGTAAAGTAAATAACTAAAATAAAACACTGCCTCAGTTCTTAGCTGTATGAATTATTCTGCAATTTTACATGACATCCTCTAAAAACAATGGAAACTTGAAATCAACTTCAGCAAACACGGGATTCAGCTCCTGGAGAGAAGAAAGCTGGCTGAGAAACAAGTACCAGTCAATCCTTGTTGTTCCTGCTGAGGTGCTCAACTGAAAAGCAACTTCTGTGATACAGATAACTGCAACAGGAATTAAACCAACGTCTTTAATTCATTCCTGTGAGAGCATAGGAAGCTGTCAGATGGTAAACATGTTAGGATATAAATAGTACACTTCTATTTTGAACCAGGAACATCCTGATTCAGATAACGACCTCTGCTTTCCGACACAGCTCAAGATGAAGCTCGAGATGGTTATGAAACATGGAGAAGAAGGAGAAACTGGCATAGCAGCACAATTCTTAAGGGATGCAACTTGGTCACTTTGAGTCCCAAGCACAAATGGCACTACAAATTTACCACTAAAAATTCAGCTGACTGATATTTCCCTGTGGAAAAAACTGAGAAGGAAGTCAGCTTCTAGACAAAAAAAAATTGCTGCAAATCAGAAATGCCTTTTGATGTAACATAAGCATAAAGGAAAAAGAAACTATCACAACTTTCTAAGTGTTGCTCTGATATGGATAGTTAATTAAATAGCTACATCAGTAAATATTCCAAACCTTTATGCACAATTCATCATTTTATTTTGCATAAAATGCAAACTCTTGGGTGGGTTTCATACTCACTACCATCTCGCCACACAAATTCATTCTCATTTTGATTTTACAGGACACTGTATCATTTTTACATGTAATGATTCTTATAGATCGTCTCAGCAGTGAACAAGGCCCATAAAATACCTCAGAGGAACCAGAATTCCAGAACTGGGAAGATATTATAGCAGGAATAATAATATCCCTTCATCAGTGGTATTAAATTCTCACAGTTAAAAGATGAATTGCAACAAGTGAATCAAGCAGTTTTCCCAGTCCCTCTTAAGCCACTGAAATGTCAGAATGCATTTTTCAGCACTTTGCTTAGACCAACACTCCTGAGTGCTACACAATAATAATAATTCTCACACAATTGCTGTTCCTTTCCCCAAAAGACTCAGAGTCTACATCAGTCTCCTCCATCTGTGCATGTCAACCTCTGCACTGCAACCACAGATTTTACATTGTACTCAGAAATTACCAGCCATTACACACTCTACCCTACCAGGGTTTCTGAGAGACTTCATTATACTGTGAGAGGCTGAAAAAACTTTCCTTCTTAATGCCTGCCTTCTCCTCCCACAAGTGGCAGGAAAATCCTGGAGACAAGTGGAGGCTGAATCTCCTTCTTGCAGTGTTAAGAGGTCTGGTGATTACCCCAGTGGAAACAAGCCCCTTTCCATCCACCTGAAAGCAACAAGAAACTGAAAGCACCACGCATTTGTGGAATCACTCCCAGGTCCCAGGTTAGGACTGATCGAAGTGCACACTGCTTTATTGCAGTGGTTACTGCCACTGCACTAGAGGATGACTGCAGCTTCTCACTACAGTGCTCATTTGATGCTTTTCCCACCACATCCCTCAAAAAAGCTGACAGAATCGGTCCTCAGCAGCAGCAGGGAAAGAGGGGGTGGAGGTGTACCCAAGGCTTTCAGGACACAGGAGTTATTTCAATAACACTTTAAAGCCCATCCCTACAGAGCCTGCCAGAGCTAACCTGGGTTACTGAGGAGTGTCAGCTGAGTTAAAGACTGCGAGATCAAAGGGAGATCATTTAATGACTCCATAATTCCCCTAACTGAACAGCACAGGCCAGAAAAAATCAGAAGTGTAGTGCAAGGAGGTGAAAAAAAGGAAGCAAAGCCACACAAAGAGCTAGCAGTAGCATGTGCCTTAGCCCAGACTGTGTGTGTATGTGGAATGTACATACTCTGAAACAAATCATCTGTTTCCTCCTGCTGTTGCACAAACCAAAGAAGAAGGGTCAACTGTGTGTAATTTAAATGCACAGAACACACATCTTAATAATTCCAACAGCTTTAAACATACTGTTTGCACTGATCAAACACAAGAAACACTAAATATGCTCTTGAAATACAGGGAATCTTTGCCCTTTTCTAGTGTACTTTTCTAACGTACTTTAAATGATTTGAGTTACTTGACTTCCAAAACATCTTCTGAAAGGCTGCCCTAGAGCCCAATACAATGCTGTCACAGCAAATATACTACAGTTTTCAGCCCAAATATTCAGGTTCTGTTTATTTCAATTCTCCTGTTAAAATCTCCTGTTAAATTGCTTGTGTCTCTACAGACTGTTCTCTGGTTGCTTATAGCAATCACTTAGAAATTCAGTGCCATCAAATAATTATAATAAAAACATGCAACAAAACCATTTCAAGTAATTCAAAACCATGTTGTGCAAACCTCTAGAAGTATTTAGCAGTTTGCTAGGCAGATGTGTGCAAGTAGTTGAAAAGGAAATGCCTGGGAAATGGATTCCAGATTATGAAAAGGACAATGTGCAGTTGAACCAACTAAGTTCATATATACAGCTTTATATTTTATATGGGGGAGAACAGCAGTGCACACATGCAAGATTTAACGTTACAGACCAAATGCAGAGCACAAATAAGAAAGAAAAGGGATATAACATATGTGTTTTCAGCCCTCCACCCACTGTTCAGGACCACAATGAAACAAAGCAGCAAAAAAACAGGGCTTTGTGAAGGTAATTTAATTATTCTAAAGAGCTATTGGAATTCCTTTAAACATTTCTTTTAAGGGGATGTGAACATAAGTCACTCCACAGCACAAACACCTGACAATGAAATGAGTAACACAAAGAGCCTAATTACTATTCTCACTCCATATCCATCTGTAACACAGTACCAAATCTAATATTAAAATATAGGATTTCTGGATGTTCTTTCCATCTCAGCTACCAAACACATCTATATTTAGGCCTATCGTTTCACTTCTCATTGTCTCATTTCTCTCTTCTGCAGCATGGGTATAATTATATTCAATATCTATAGATTCCACTGGAGCTAGTTTATGACTAGAATATTTAAGCCTTTTCTTAAGACCAGCAATGAGTTCAACAGGAGTAACAGATGAGAATCAGGTCTTTACAGGACATTCATCAGGAGTATCTATAAATATTTCGGTATTGCAGAGCCCATGGGAGGTCATAGCAGCCAACAGGTAAAGAGGTTATGAAACGGATTTAAAAAAAGACTGAAAGGTCTGCAGGGCAGCAGCACAATTCAAGAAGTGCCCCATCCTTGGAAGGCACATCATTAGGGCAGATGTGCTGTGATCTTACAAGTGCATCTCCTCTGCAAACTGTTCTTTTCCACTCAGCAGGGATCAGGAGACATCTTTATGACCTTCCTTTTCCTAATGCTAATTCAGAACCAGTGACAGAAGCTGGGTTAGCAACCCTGGAGTGCGAACTTCTCCAATTTCCACAGCACTGGCAGAAAACAGGGTAATAAACCCCGTCTTGCCCTACCTCACTTTTGTACTTCAGGCACAACCAGCCAGGACACCCTGCAGCTGGGCTATTCCAAGAGCTCCTGCTGCCTTTGTCTGCTCCCCCAAAGCTGGGGAGAACAGCAATTAGCACTGCAGCTGTTCGTTAGGAGCTACAGCCCCCCAGCTCACAGGCAGGGCTATGAATACAGAAACCTCAGGGATGATGAAAATGAAGTTCAGCCATCTGCACGGCTCAGGAAGGCCCTCAGGCCTTCTCCTGGGGGTCTGCCTGAGATTGACACTTCCATAAATGCTGAAAACTAAGTGTTGACTAAAGGGCTGTTTCCGTATCGGGTGTGTAAAGACTGTCAGTCTGAGGAAGCAGATTTGGTGCAGTGCAGACATGGCAAGGACATTTCCTTCCCTGGCACTCCAAGAGCTTTATAGAAAACACCAGCAACGAGATGCAAGGTAGGACATTTAACTCACAGCAGAAAAAAATTGCATCCATAAACAGGTATGGTGCAAAATCATTGCGCTCTACATTTAGGAGTTATATTGCTTTTTGTAATTGCATGGTATCTTTATAGGGTGTGATCCCAACTTAAACCCACACCGTACATTCTGCTAAACATAACAGTGACCTTTGGTTTATCTTACTTCATTTTATGAAAATGCAAATACTTACATTATTGCATTCTGAATTAGAGCAAATATAGGCCATTAGCAAGTCAAATTCTGCCAATATTTCAACAGAGCTCTGAGGAACAGATGCATAAATCGCATCACCCCAAGTGGCTGAGAAGTACACTGCTCTCAGGAGCACAGTACAGATGACATTACTCATCTACATTTTTGCTGCATTCTCAGCTTATTCCGCTGTTACTTGTGATGTTCTCCCACTGTAAGGACTTATGTTTACATATCCTCCAGAGCAGGACTGGGAGAAGCTGAATTGTAGAGCAAGAGGTCATCAGTTACAGGGTGGTACTTTGTTTGGCACTTTGTTTATTGACTAAACACTTAGAAATGAGATTAGCAGCAAAGTATAGTCAGTTAAGCTGAAATAGTTTTATACATAAATATTTTCATGAGTAATAACACTGAATATCTCCCTTCAAAGGATATTCCAGTTTTTATCAGGCATCACTCTGGCAAATCTTACTTCTCCCCTGGAATAAAAGAGGGATAAGGACCAAACTGTGGCTGAGTCACAAGTTTGAACTCTTCACTCTTGCAATAGTTTTCATAACTTCTCCCCTTACAAGCTCCCCCTGCTACGAGCACCTGGCAGACACAGCAGGATCTATCTTCTCATTATCCCTAGGTAAGCACACAGACATCCTTAGGCAATTACTGCTAAAAATAACAATTGTTATGTTCTAACTTTTCAAAAGTGCTGAATTCAGGAACTTGTACAATTGACTAAAAATAGTGTTGGCACAATGCACTTAATAAATGAGTGTCAGTAGTGAATGAATTGCCTGCCAGAAATACTACACTTCCTCTCAGTTCTTTAGTCCTACCTTAAGGACTTTCTTTCCAAATATCACAGTGTAGCCAAAGAAAGGACAAAAGGGATTATATTCGGTATTTTTACTGCAATAGTAGTACTTTTTTAGTAAATATGAATGCAATCTATTTAAAATATAACAGAAAGTGTGATGAAGAGATGCACTACCTCTAGTCAAGCAACACTCATGGGATTATTTGTGTATGAAGTGTAAAACTGCCAGCTCTTTGATCCCAATTCTATTATTAGTTCTGCAAAATAGCTACTGTGCCAAGTTCCACTCTCTCTGATGAAATTCAAATTATGTGGGTGCCTAAAAGACTAACTGAATAGGGCATGCCCCTTTTTATCCCATTCCACACTTCACAGATAACAAATGTAACAAAAAAGTGGGCAGAAAAGACTTAAGAGAGGGAAAGAGAGCAGCTTTTAGACGATCCGTACAGAATTTCCTGCCAGAGTGCAGAACTGGAAAAGGCAGCTCAGTAACAAAGGTACTGAAGGCCTAAATTTTGTCTGTACTGGAAATTTATTGCAAGATACAGGGAAAATCATTATGTCCTCCATCCTTCTGGGTGCAAACAAAATATCTACCAAGTGTGAATCACTGTGAATATATTAACTGTATCCTCATTTAGGCAAGCTGCAGAAAACAATTGAACCAATACAGAGCTAGTGAAAGTGTGTCATATTTCAGTCACAAATATTTTACTTCCTTTTCCTGTATCTCCACTTCTCCTGTCAAGTTACATTCTTCTTTCTTTTCCTTTTACAACCTAAGGACAGCCCCACTGTTCACCTGAACAGAAGATTTAGCATTTATCTCCTGCATCTTTTGACTATTGAGAGATGCTGTGTGAAAATTGTCTAAAAAGAATTCCACCATAAGTCATGATTTTCATGAACTAAAACTTGTGCACTAATAAATTTTTATCTAACTTCAAATTTTATCCCTAAAATGTAAAGTTACTCTCTCCAAATGTAAAAATTTCTTGTCAGAGCTACTCAGAAGGCCAGAATAAAGTTGGCTTTATCATGCAATAGAAGTTTAGCAGTAACTTTCATAAAAGGATGAAGTACTGAAAGACACACCAGTTTTGGGTCACTGACATGCAGAGCCTAATGTATTCGAAAAAGTTCTGGGGCACTTCAAAAAAAGGAGAACCTCAATGAATTTAGTCTTAGGAAGGATGATCCAGTCCAAATCCTAACTGACAGGATATGAACAGCATGGCAAACTTACAGCCGACAGAATCTGCAGATCTAATCAATGCCTCAGAAACAGCAATATCCTTTATTCCAGTGGCTGCATGCAAACTCTGGAATTTCTTCTGAGGCAGTCTGGAAGCTAATTTTGTGTGTGTGTGAGTAGCAGGGGGGTGTAGGTCATACTCACTGTGATGTTGACAGAGATCTGTCTCATCTTACTGCCTGTTTTATTAGCACTTCTGTGGAGCAAACATCCCAAGTCTCTAAGCATACAACACCAGATCACATTACTCCCAACAATCATTAGTGTGACTACAGTAGTTTGAGTCTGACTCGAAAATGGGCTGGATTTGAACAGCTGCTGAAGAGATTTGAGACCCCATGCAATTACTGACACAATAAAACATCACCCCCCTCAAAAACAGCAAAAAAATTTTTAGCTTCAGTTAAAAATAAGAAATTCAAGATATGCCTGCTAACAACGAAACTAAGTAGGTCTCCAAAAACAAGATTTCTATCATCAGAAACCACTGTGCAACCTTTCCTCTTGTGTACATGTCTTGTGAGTGCAAACAGATGCTCTACATATTTATTACCATGTGGGTTTTGTAGCATCTAGCACAACAAGGCTTTATTCTTTACCTGAGACCAAAAGCACTGCTGTAACACAAACACCAATGCAAACATCATGGAAAAGGAGAGCTAAGTCTTGCTGGAAGACACCTCTGGCTGAAGCACAACACAACTTTTAAAAGACCAAAGTATCCAATTAAGGGAACCAAATGCAAAATTCAAAAAGTGGCAAAACCTAAGACAACAGAACATCCACCTAAGGACAACAAAAGCACAGCATTACATTCTCTGCCATAAAGAAGACAAACGAAACAGCCTAAAACTACCCTTTTGACTTAAGACACTATTAAAATGTGAAGTTTTCATCTGATAATGTTAATTCAGAATATCACTGTAGTCCCAATAACAGATCATATGTTTAAACCTCTAAAAAAAGGATTAATGAATACCTGTTTCAGATTCACATTGTTTATCAGGCTAGCTAATAACAAGTTCAGATGTCGACAAAACTACCTAATGTGATCCAATCAGAATGATTCAGAACTCTGTTCTGAACCACTGAATTGCAGTGCAAAGACTGTAGAGGAAAAATAAAAGAAAGGCATTTGAGATGATAAAAATAATATTAAAAATACATAGTATTTACTTAAATAGTTTAATACAAAGCCTGGGTACAACCTTCTGTATTGCCCTGAGTCACAGGGAGACACTCAATAACCACCTGGGTACCTGCAGTGTATTTTCTACTCACAGAACTCTATATTCACTCTTCAGAAGACATCTGCACTGTCTGTTGATTGGGGTTTATGCTCCTCATCACTCTGTGGGAAGGGTCTCCTGACAGTTTTCCTACAGCCCAGGAGATTACTCAAAACTCAGCAGTTCCATCACATTGATGAGGTGTGAAAGGAGAGAGCATTAGATACACTAAGAAATATGACATGTGCTGAGGAGCCAGTAACAATGATGAACTCTTTGGTCTTTAACAAGAGCAGACAAAGTTCATGTGCTCCATCATTGCAACAATCACTATTAACAGGAAAAATGTAACACATGACCATTTTTTGTTCCCTTTGTGATCTTTGTTACAGCTGCAGTTCATCAGAACTCTGGAAACATCAGCCTCTTTCTCTTGCAAGGCAGAATATCACTGCCATTTCCACAGCCCAAAAATGCCTTATGACCAGACTGAAAATTTTGTTTTCCTCCTGGATAACACAAACACCTAAGCTTCCAAGAATAAGTGTCCACTACCTGCTAGGAGGAAACCAGGGATGTATTAATCCTGCAGACTTATCTCTCCAAGTGTGGCTATGCTGCAACATTTTCTTTTTCTGCTAAGTCCAACTTAATGAGGAATTAAAATATGTTTATTGAGGTTGTAAAAAACGTATAGCACTACCAAGGTCAAACCGTTGCTACTATTCCCAGTTTCACAACAAACTAATTGTCTTGCTGCTGCAGTTTTCACCTAGGAGATTTCTCAGCCCCAGGGAGAAAGTATGATTCCTTCTTACAATATGGATGATTATACACCACTTCCAAAATTCCTTGTGATTATGCATCACATTTGCTAAATTTGCTTATATAACCTCACATTAAGCCTTTTAATGAGCCATGCTATAGGCTTACAGAAGTGCTCTGCTAATGACTATCAGCCTGCAGACTGGGTAAATGAATGTCACACATCCATAAATCCCTAAATGCATGACAAAGCAACCAACAGACATACCCAAAACCCATCGCATTAGCTCAGGCTTGCCAGTGACTGTGAGGCAGAACAACAGAGAGCAATCCTTGCAATTGCCAGGAAATTTATCAAGAAGAAAAGAATGTGACCAGTCAGTTGAAATGAGCTACTGGGACACCTGACACTCCCCAAAGGAGAGAGGCCACTGTAGCTGCTGCATGCAGGGAAGGTGAAGGTCTGGAGCCTATCAAGGTGCAAGTAAAAAAATTATTTCATATGGCAATTACTCTAGTGCACATTGGTCCAAAATATGCAGGAAGAAACATCAGCTGAATAAGGGTAAACAAGGAAGGACGGGGATACTTTTTAACAGGGGCAATTTCATGTAATATTTAGACACATATAAAGAAAAAGAACCTCCCTACTCAAATAAGCCTCTCCTGCTATTAAGGAAAAGCCTAAAAGCTAACTTGTTCTCCATGAGCTGATCCAATGAGCTCAGTAATGTTTCACTGAACACATTGTGGGGTTTTGTCCAATCTTTTAGAGTCTGCATTCAGTGCTGACAAACAGGCATGACAGACACAGGATCAAGCCTTATCTTCATTCTCAGATTGCTCTGTCCTCTGCTGAACCTGTGGTGTAACCCATAACCTTTCAAGCTTGTGTTTGCTCATGTCTCTGGATTACTGTTACTTGCACACATGTGAGTAATTTTAACTTTTTTTACAGAATAGGCAAATATTGAAACGTACAAAACAAAACTGTGCAGATGCTCAGGAGTCTGAAATTCTATATTACCCTCTCTGGGTCTTACGTTTTATTTACATTATCTCAGTCTGAATGGAATGGCTTCAACAACTGCTCTCTGAGGTAGCATCAGGTTTGGTTATTTACCAAATAATGAAATATAAACTTAAAATAGATATTTATTTTATTTTTGCAAGTAGTAAAAACCAGAACTGAATCTGGTAAACACCAGAACTACTGAATACATAATGAGTTTCCACCATTTCTACAGCAGATCCAGCTTCACTGGAAACCACAGTGACAGAGGTACAAGACCCGACCAAGCACTGGCAGTGCCCAACCACCTAACTAAATCATTAAAACTTGCTTCAAAAAATATTAGGTGAAGAGGTTTTCAGGTTTGTTTTGTTTTGAACACCCTAGCTCCTGATTCACTATCTACTATACTATTGCTAGTACTGGAGTGCTGAACTGGCCAAGCTTGGTTATTCAGATACAGTCCCTGCAGCAGTTTTTGTCTGCGTATTTGTTTGTATTTTTCAAGACAGTTCAAGTTCATCTGGAACATCTTTGAGATTAATGTCACCTTGCCCGTGGTTAGATTTCTTGCTGAATTTACTCTCTTCCAATCATCCCTTCATGAACTGAAAAAGAAATAAATAAACAAAAAAAAACCCAAAAACCAAATAAAATCAAGAAAAAGGATTGAGCTCTGGTACAGTATTTTCTTACACTTGCAGTTTTAGGAATTTTAGGTATAACATAACTAAAATACTGCACTACATTAGAAAAACGAGTAAAAGCCTGTCTTTTATCTATCTCAACTCCCTCCCAGTTAAGTTCCAGTTCTAATGTTCATAAATCACTCTTACTTTAGCTAATGGGATTTAAAAAGAAATATTTGCTGATAAATGGAGACAGGTTACTTATATTGTTGAGTATTGTCTAGCATGAGCAAACTGAAATCTGAAATGTGTTCACTGAGCAAGAAGTTCAATCAACTCTCCTCCTTAGTAAGGATTTATTGAATTAATTCAAAAATTATAATGCATAACCTAATCAAAATTTAATTTAAATTTTCTCCAAGGCAAAGCAATAATAGTACAGTGGTTGATTAATGAATTTGTCTGTATTTTAATCTAGGAAATTCCTAATTGTCCTTAGTGCTAATGTAAATACCAATTAGGAATTTAAAAAAAAGGAATCAATCAGTTACATAGATTTCTTGAAATACAACTGCAATTACAATTAAATAATATTGCTCTCATCAGTAACTGAATGTATTTTAACAACCTCAAAAAAATATTTGACTGTAAAAATCACGGTAGACCTCACAGGCACATCTTGCTTTTTGCACCCCTCAGCAGGGCTGATGAGCCCAAAAAGCCTGAGCTGCTCTGTACTGCTCTGCTCCCACCCAGCACTAGTTTGTGTCCTCTGGACAGCACTGCAGCAAGCCATGGAATCCCATCCTCAGGGAAACAAAGGCAATTTATAGCAAAAAAAGCCTCCACAGTATTTGCTCATACAGGTGTGTGTCCTGCGTCAATCATCCGACACTTGTACGGCAACCAGTGTCCATGTAATGGGATATTCAACAGTTTGCACCACAAGTTTATCCTAGAAAGCCCCACACCACTGAATAAAATGAAACACCTGCAGTCTGAGAGAACCTCAGGCGGTGCTGGGTTCAGAAAATAAGGCTTCTTCTCCTTTACTTCAGGACAGAAGAGACCTGACTGTGGCTATACAACGTTCGTAGCTTCCTTATGCATAATCAATTGTTCTCCAGTAAGCAGAAAATTTGAGCTTCTCTAATCCTACAGCACCATAGAAACAAGGACCCATGTGTTCCTGCATGTGTGCATGCCAGCATCATATATATCTGCTTCACACAAATCCTGCTTGTTTTAATGACATAGAAACATTTTCCCCAAACCAAACATCAGAAAATGCCTGCCTGTGGAACAGTTACATCCTCCATTCTATTTTGGAAAATGTAAATAACTTAGATAAGTTATATAATATCTGGTGAAATATCACCTACCTGGTCACTGTTGGACAATAAACTTCTCCAAGTATTTCAGAGATAAACCCAAAAATACATCCTTACAAATGTCTTTGCTCACTGGGATCAGATTTATAAGATGTATGCCCACTTAACAATTCCCAAGAATTCCTTCTAAAACCAGCATATAATGAAACTGAACATACTTTTATAGCCCACCTATAACCTCTTTAAAAAAACCCAAATTTACATCATCTCTTAGACATTAAGTTCTAGTGTCATAAATAGCAAGATAGCACTGCTTTCAAAGACCTTTAAAAGAACTTCCTGACTTCAAAACAGGTATGTTGTTGTTTCATAGAAATAGAAACAGACCCTAAAGCCACACAATATTGAAGGATATATTTAGTACTTGCTGGAAGCATCCTAACTGCTATTTTCCTGTATCAATATAGCTGGCACTCAATTCTTAACTGTTTTTTCTCAATTTTCCTCTATACTACATAAAACACAACTATTTTTAGTGGTTGTCAGATTTGAAGGCTACAAATCTCTGTAGTTATTGCACCCTTCTCTTCTTGCATATAATCTCTCAATTAAAACAAATGTGTCCCCAAAGAACTTAGAAGAGGCTGAATTAACAAACCATTTAAGTGAACCAGAAGCAAGCCAATCCCTTATGAATACAGAGTCTGCAATTAGCCAAAATGCTCCATCTTGCTGTTCACAACAAGGCTGAGGCTCAATAAAAATTAAACATTGATGCAGGCAAGGCATTCCCATGGGGCTCACATACAATAAACCATCACTCAACAGTTGCTTTGTGTCCAAGAAACTGGGACACAGCTTGAGACTGGCTGGCTGCCTATTTGATAAAGTGGAAAGCTATTGGTGATAAGTATTTTCTCTTATTTTCATATCCCAAGTGTCATAAACAGGCTCAGGAAGTACTTAAATGTGGCTCCTAACAGTCCCAAGCTCTCAGTGGTGCCAAACAGACATTATTCAGGTTCTGACTGATCAGAGGATGACAGTCCATGGGTTCTGCATGGAGTCACAGTCATGCCTTTGGATCAGTCCAAAATGATAACCCCCAGCACTGTCTTTCCTAAAACCTCTAAGGATGAGGCCACCCGTTTCTTAAAACCCTATCTGAATTTAGGTCTTAACTTGATTAGGGTGTGTTCAGCAGTCCACACTTCAGTGGTGACCTTTTTAAGGAAAATTGCAGGGGTTAGGAGGCTTCATTACCACCCTGCAGAACACAATACATAGAAACTTGAACACAGAATAAAGTAGCTTGGAACTATGATATTTTTACTTCAATGGGACACAGTCAGGAAAACAAAGATTGTTTATGAAAATGCTCTTTGAAGCCACAAATAAGTAACCCACAATGTATCAGCTCTTTAAATCCCTTTAAGAAACTGAGGCTCTTTCGTCAAGCTAAAATACACACTATATTAACTATTCCATCAACCAGAAACCTCGAATGCTAGATTTGTAACTAATAAAAATGTTCAGCATGTCAAATAGTAAGCCACTGTTCAAAAAGAGGGTATTTTTAAAGCCTGTACTACAACTATAACAGCAGTTTTATAGGACTATAAAAGAACCTCCAGCTGCAACTACAAAACGACTCATCACCTTGGAAAAGCTTGTTCCAAAATAAATGGGCTGGTGTTCTGAAGTTCAGTTTTTATCCAGACACCTTCTATTATGTCAACCTTTTATAATTTGTCTTACTCTGTCCTTACAAGGTCATCATGACTTTCACTTCACAGTAGAATCCAGCTTTCCATCAATAGAGTGTGAGGATCAAAGGGAAAATAAATGCACATTGCCACTGGATGGCTTTAATCCTCATAAACTTCACAAATCCTTGGCTGGTTCATGCTCACCTTTCGCAGGAGGAAGCAAATCCGCTCAATATTCCTCAGCCGCTCCCTCTGTCAGGAGAAAGTGAAGGGAAGGCAGGAGATTAGTTGGTGTTTTAAATTAAGACAATATATTACAATTACAAGGGGTCAATGTTTTAACTAATAGCTGCAGTGAAGCAACACGTTATTAATCTGAAATGACAGCATTCACTTCTTACCTACTGCTTGCAAGCCTAATGATTTTCCCATTTCTAACTCTCAATAAGTTATTTTTCATTTCATTTTCATTACTGGGTGTAACAACATCAGCTGGGGATTCAAGTCTATGTTAGCCTTCAGCCAGAGGCTGCAATTCTTTTTTAAGTCAGCATTTTTGGCTCCATTCAATTGTGCCAATTTTTACCACAGAGACTTGGTCTTGCATTTTCAGGTATCCAACCTTGGGCTTCAAGATAAATCTGAGTGGGAAAAACAACAATGAAGTTTGCATGGCAGCTCTTCCTCTATCACTAAATGGAGCCTGAACATGTAAAACTAGAATTTAACACATTAGTGAAAAATATCTGAAACGTCCTAAAAATGCCACTTCAAACAGCAGATGCATTCATAAATACTGAAAATCACTGTAATTGGGCATTGTGACTCAATAGATGTTCTAAGCTCAACTCATATAAAGAAGATAAATCAAAGACAGGCTTTCTTTTCAATGGCTCATAATGAGGAGCTCACCAGCAGAACCAAATTTCACTGCATAACCCCATGACTGGAGTTACTGTGAAAGATTCTACTGTTAGTTACACTGTAGAAGGCAGAGTGGGTTTGCTGTCCTCAGAAGACTATCTGATATTTTCATTTAGACATGGCAGAAAATATTACAAACAATTAACTTTTTAAAACTGGTAATGTACTATACCAATGTGAGAAGGCAAGTCTCCCTAAGCTTTTTGCTTTTCAAATGTTTTAAAACCCAAACTTGTGGAAAATTTAATTCTTGTCTCCAAATAAATGTCTGTTTTCCTTTCCTGTCCCCAAATTTAAGCCATTTTTAAAAAAAGTATCATTTTGGAATGACAACAAGGCAGTGGCAGCTTGATAGGCACTAGAAAAATACTGTGCCTCTTTTTGGAGTCTCTGAGCTAAAAGAGAGTCAGAAATTTCAGACTCGCAGTTGCAAACTTGAGAATGGATGTGTGTAGATGTGCCTGTGGAGCTGCAGAAAGCTCCCTTGCCTTTGGAAGAGGAAAGACAGATGCCAACTGCAGCTGGCCTTGGAGAGGTAGAAAGTCTATCTCTGAACTGGAGGTAATTGAGAGCAAACCAGGAAATTTGAATTAAATTCTCAGTACTGTCTTATTGTTTTTGTCTCTGATTTGTCTTTAATTTAGCCTCCTCTTGTGAAAAAGGCTCTACCCTCTGTCATGAAAACACTGTGGAGGACACATGGGTAAACTTCAGACACTCTTACACTGCAATATAGAAAACTACCCCACCAAATAAATTGAATATGGGCACATACCACTGGGCATAAGGAAAAAGGAAAATTCACTTGACTATAGATACAAGAAATGCCCACTTAAAATCTTCCTTTTATGACAATATAAAAGGCAGCAACATGTATGCTATGCAGAAAAAAAGCAATCTCAGATTATTGCTTGAGTTACCACAGAAAGTTTCATGGAAGTCGAGTATGTGAACCAATCACAGAATACTCTGCTGTGCTTTACTAGAAATGCTATGATTCACTTTTTGATTGCACCATTAATATGACAAAAAAAAGGGACTTGTTAACTTTTTTTTAATCATGGAGGCCAATTCCATTAACCATTTTAAAATAAGATTAAATTATCTCCACAGAGCATCTCAAGTTTTAGGAAGCGAACAATTTACTGGAATTTGGTACGTATAAATTCAGTCTGCAGTTCTCAAGATGAGAAGTAAAAACAGATAAAGTGAATTGAAAATCAGATTACTTTCAGTAAATTCAAAACCAGATTACATTTACTGATGTTCTCTACAGGATTTCTTCACATAATTTTTTTCTTCTCTTCTTAGTCTTTGCTTATGCATTAGTGAACAGTAAAAAAAAAATCTAACTATAACTCTGTACCTCTAAACTATAACTCTAGTGTCATGAAGTTTATGCTTAAAATCATCAGTGGTCTAAGCAGTACAAGTGTTCAGCTGAGTTATGAAATGAAGTTAAATGGCATAGTACTAGTACTGACTCTGGTTATCAGCTGTAGGCAATTCAAGAACTTGATCCTCTGTAGAAATAAAATTCAGTAAGGGTCATGACCATTCCCACTGAGGTGATGGGGAGATGAGTTCTGCTCTCAGTTCTCATGGTACAAACTGACACATGTAGCAGTAGTCACCCAAATCACCTTAGATTACAGCTTTAATTATCAGAGGAATTTTGATATGCATAGATCCAGGCTGCACTTTTGGTTCGCTAGTTAAAACTGAGTTTATAGTCCCAGGTGATTACTGCTTTTCCACAGCAGATACAGCTATGGAAATATATTTACTCCTAAGTTAAAGGAGAATCTAGAGCCCTGCCATGGGACAGAGAAGCCCAGGCATGCATCTCTTTTGGTTCATTGATACAGACAGTATGGGAGAAGGATGGGTCATCCCGTGCTCGAACAGAGAGAAAGCAAATTATTTTGAAAACGAAAACTTGTGCCACAGAATGAAAAGGTAAAAAAGAAAGCAATGGCATCCCATGACACCCTTCAGTTTTTGAATTTCCAAATTACCTTCCTGCCTCCTTCAGCAAAGACGAAAGCCATTAACATAAACATCACCATCTGGCTTCCTAAGACTGGCCCAGTAAATCAATTTTCCCAACCACAGCTGACTTCACAAGAGACTCCCTATTAATTTCCACACTCATCCTTTGCTGACAGCTCAGTGCTCCCCGTTTCTGGAGCAGCCCCTGGCTGTACTCACTGCGTGGGCTGGGTTGCACTGGTCGATGGGGCTCTTGAAGTCTGTCCGAAGTTCATCGAAGGCAATTATCTGAAAAACAATTTTTTCAAGTCCTGTAATGAATGCTCATTCAAACACTTATTTTTCTTAAGGGATTCATTACATGCACTGACTGCCTTCCTCTCTTTCCAGGGAAAACACGGAAAAACAGCTTCCCCGACACACTCCCTTTAAAACTAAGTAGTTAATACAAAACATGGGATACTCCTACGTATGACACCTAGAACTCATTAATCTGTCACTCTGCAAAATCATATATATCTATAGCCTTTTCAGTGTTGCTCCTTTCCATATTTCTTCCCTCATATCAGCAAGAATTCTTTTCTCAAATTTCCACTTGACATAAAACTACTTCACAGATACATCTCCAGATTTGATGGAAAAAGTCATTAGCTGCCTAAAACACAGAGGTGGATCTGATATGATGTCCCAGATTTAGTACCTCAACAGTCCATTTTTATTAGTTGTTAAACCTACCTCAGATGTTAATTCTGAATTATTATCAGCTTTGCCATTAAGCTGCTATTCATTAACAAGCACACTCCTCAAAATAAAGCACTCTAGAGCAAACATGCCCTTCCTAAATTCTGGCAGGTTTTAGAATTTTACTTCAGACCTCACTAATGGAGAGATATCTTTTGCTCAGGTCCTTTGGTTTCCTCAATTAACGGATGGATTGAGACACCCTGGTAATTACTGGTGCTTTTGAAGTACAGCAGGTAAATTGTACAATAATACTGTTTGATTGCATTTTCCTGGAAGATCTTGTGCTAGCTCTAGTGAAGATTTAGTGTTTTTGTGGAAGATTGTTTTCTTGGAAAGAAAACAGCTGTAATGATCCTCAGCACACTTCATTCAAAGATCCAAAACACATTCTTAACTTCATGTTTGCATTCTAGTAATACCTTTTATTCTGCTTCTGTCTTGCTTCACCCAAGGAAGGAAAGCTCACTGACAGGCACCACATATATAGATGTTAAAACAATGATTCCTTTTTAGACACTTCCCAACCCAAAGTCTCTGTTCTCAATAAAAGATGATGGAAGTACAAGGCAGCAATCTGGTAATTAGTAGAGTGCAACAGCCTTTCCATGATGCGTTACAATGTGCCTGCTTGCCTGGCTGTTCAAAAATGAACCAGCTGGGTGTCAGCACAGACCTGCTGCATAGCCAAAACACACTCACTTAGCAGAGATGGAAGGCAGGAGCAGAAAGCCTGAGAAGAGCCTGTTCTTGAATCATAATAATCTGGTGAGAGGCTCAAGAATAAAACCCAGAGCTACAATCTACAAATTTCAGCACCACTCCGCATCCCACTCTAATGCTGCGTTCGTCACACCAAAGCACATTTAAAAATCAAAAGTGTGGCATTTTACAAGAGCCCTCCACAGAATTCAATTTATTCAACTATGACAAGTTGAAGTGGCAGAATAAACCACAAAGGGATCTATAAAATGTGATTACTAAGTGAAGCATTTCTCCCTATGGACGCAGTATCTCTTCAAGTCAGGAATTAGATCTGCAACGGTAAAAAGAGCAACTAACAGAAGCTGTGAGGGGTTTGCAGTACATTTATGAAGAATAAGGCTCATGACACCTCTGTATTTAATTCTTCTTGGATGGGTCATTATATTCTCCAGCTGGGCCAACTGCTAAGAGGGTTACAACCCCACGAGTCAGACACACATGTAACTGGGTATCTCTTTGCAGCTGGATAACAGCATCAGCACTGACAGAAAGGGGGAAGGATGGAAAAGAGGCCAGACTGAAATATACTGCACATTTATATTTACTTATATTTTTTTTCTTTCTTTTCCTCCCCTTTTTTTTTTAATTTCACCAACATCCAGTTCTGTAGCCAAAACCCCACTCTGATTGCTGGTATGTAATTTATGTTATGCTTGCATTATATATAAGTGCATTGAAACACATCTGACAGGTATTAAGCACATGGTTTTCACAGAACCCGTAAGTGTAAATGCAACAGTCTCACAGACAAACCTTTTGAGACGCCTGAATGTTATGACAATGTTCCTGCTACACCTGAAAGAGACTGAGGTCTGGTATCAAGCACACATGACTGGAGGAAAGTTTCTTCAATAAAAGTTTCAGTGTCTCTCTGGAAGGAGGCTGACAAAAATAAACCCTCCTCAATTCTTATAATTTTATTTCATAAAGGGTTCCGTAATAGTTTATATTTTGTTAAATCTCCAGAAATAGAACTCTGGTGATGACATGAAAATATCTATTTTAATTTATGAAAAAGCACATTCCTATTTCCTATTTCTCAGTTACAGTGAAAAAATTTAAAGCATAACATTAGGCAGGCTCAGAATCAGAGGAATATAAAGAAACTCCCAAAGCATTTTGAGGGCATGGGTTTTTTCTGTTTTGTTGTTGGGAGTGGGGTGAGTTGAGGGTTTTTTGGTTGTTTTAAAATCTTACAATGTTGTTTGTCGTAAATCTAAAGCCACAACTGAGTAAAACTGTAGCTTCTTCAGATTAGCAGTTGCTTACAACACACTGAGTAACTGTGCAACAAATTTTATTATATTACTGAAAATACAGCTGGGCTGTGCTGCAGTGGGGTTTACATAATTAATTAGGAAACATCTTCCTCTTTCAATTATAACTCGCCTTCTGTAGCAGTTTAATGCCCTGGGGTGTTGTGTGGCTGGAGCTGCCATTTTTCCATCCAAACCCCAAATAACCAAGTACTTGTCTCCATTAAGTATTTCACAATGCTTTCACTGGAGCTGCAGTGCTTTGACCATAGCCAGAGGAACAACCTCCTGCCTGTTCCCATTTCAGCTGGATGCAGTTCAGCTGCCTGATTCCCACACATCCACTGAGCAGAGCTGCTGAGTGCTCTGGGACAGCATCTGGACACGCTCAAGGTCTGTTTCACCTCAGAAACGGCCACACTTACCAGCATCTCGAGCAGAGCAGTTCATCTCATCTCGAGACAAACACTGTAATAGAGCCCAGTCAGGGCACTTCATCAGAAATTACAATGTTTCACGTTTGTAAATTAATGTGTTTTATAAAGCATTCATTATCTTTTAGTTATCCAATCTAATTTGATCCAAGGTGGCAATCCAGACTACAAATCATGCACGCACACAGACATCAGCAACCCAATCTCTCCAAAGGCCACACAATAAACAGACTATTCCAAAGAGAAATGACCAGCCCCTAGTCACAAAGCTGAACAGAATTTGGAAACATGCCAGGGACTGGTCTTACAAAAAGGAGGAGTTTATTTCTATTTGTAAATATTAATGTTGTGCGCAGATTCATAGAGAGAGAATAAGGATCATCTGGTATTTATTTAGGAACTTGAAGAAAACAAACCCCAAAACACCAAATTATCTGTTGACTTGCTAGGCCTTATGAGGGAAAGAAAAAGTTCATCATGTTTAGCAATAATTTTTATAATACTGCAGAAACAGGCCAGGGATTGAATGGACAATGCATACAGCATTACCTTCTGTCTTGGGGAATTTTCCCGGTGAGTCCATATTGCAAAGCATTGTAGGAAGTTTGTTCTGCCATTGCCCTAGGCATTTTCCTGGAGAGAGAAGTGTACTTGGGTGTGTTTTCCACCTAATAAAACTAAAGTTCTATAAAAACACTGCTTGCAGTCTCTGGTGATTCACACCATCTGCAAATCTCAAAACTCCCAGTCTAAGTCAGCATAGAGTTCGCCCCACATTATACACATAATACATCAATGAGATCGTGATGACAATACAGGTTTCAATTGCAATTTTATCTATAAAATTTGTTTTCATTACCTGCATTCTCTCTGCTTATCAGAGAGACCACAATAACTTTGAATAATGAAGTACTCACCTACAACTAAGCCTGAATTTTGCTTTCTTTGTATGCTTTTGTACCCATCAAAATGAAAATTTCACTTGATGCTAGAAATTAGCTATGATATCTCATTTTTAGGGAAGATACTTTTTTTCTTAATCACAGAGCTCTTACAGAAACACATTTTAATTGAGAATGTGGTGGTTTAGGGTGGCAGTGAAGTCAGTGTGGGTGTGAATCCAATGACAGCAAAGAAGTTGGATATTATTGCTTACTGGCATCTCAGGAAAGTAAAGATAAAACAGAACTTGATGACAATCACACTAACCACAGAACAGAACAGTAACACCTAACATATGCTTCCTTGCCACCATCCTGTCAATGCACCACCATCCCATACTGAAGGAACTGTCTTTAATGGCTCAGTTAGACAATTTGTCTCCCCCTCCACTCTCCCAAGAGGCTCTCACAGAGCCCAGACCCACAGTTCACAGGCTGACTGCAAGTCAGCACATGGACAGAAGGTAGGCAGGATTAGGAGCAGGCTGTGCTCCTGAACTTCACGCCTGCTCAGCAACTGATGCACAGACTTATCAACTGTGTTGGGAAAACGTGTTTGGCCAAGGAACTTTGCTGGATTTTGTCGGGCAGAAGCAGCAACTGAAAAGATGTGAGTCAGTCAGGTAAGAATGAAAAAGGACCTGGAAAGGAAGGTAAGTCACTGCCTCGTCATGATGGAGTGAGGGAGCCCATAAAGAGCTACAGAGAACAGGGACATAAACAAAGTGACAGATTGAGAGAATGTGGGGCTTTTTTGCTACCCAATTCTTATCATGATATGAAATGAACCCGAACAAGAAATTTAGCTACGAGGTGTTCTTCTTCCCTCTTTGTTTTCTGGTTGAATTGATCTGGTTAATGCTACCAAGCACCAAAGATAACTCAAGATTGTATGAACAGAGGGGCGACCTGCCTCAAATTCCAGTGAATTTTATCCTTGTTGTCATGATTTCCTGCCTATATCCGTTTGTTAAGCAACTCCTATTAAAATAGGAAAAAAGTCTCAAGTCTTGGTTTTCATCATTCCTCCCCAGGTAACACAGTAGCTTCCCAGACCAGTGTATCTGAAATGCTGGTGTGGATGAGAGCCTTAACAGTAGAGCCAAGTAAAGGGCAGAGAAAAAACGTCAGATTTAAAGTATTCCTTTCTTCTCTTTTCTTGCCCTGAAGTATTTAACTTTCTGAATATTAGAATTATTAATTCACCATATATTAATAAAAGTAAACAATAATAACAAACAATGCTTTGCAGTTATAAATCTTCCCTCAAGGCAATGAAGGTCTTAACAAAGGAAAACATTATGTCAATTTTTTAAACAAGGCAAAAAATCAAGCTCAAAGAAATTAAATTATTTACAGAAGCAGTGGCAGAAGAACCAAAGGCTCTGGATTGTTGCACCGTACAAAATTTGGGGGAAACAAAGAATACTGTCAGTACACTAATAATATGAGAAGTGAAACCATGCACTTCTGTCTGATTGTTGTGCTGTTGTTCATCTCTAGAGCAGAACACTGCTTTAAGCACAGCCTTTTTGGATTAAGGTTGCAAATGGTTTTAAGTCGCTCAAGAGTAGAAAATTGTTCTATTTGTCAGATTTCACACTAACAATTGTACGGCATTTCCTTGCTCTACTTAACTTCAGTTTCACATGCTGCCACCATCAAACAACCCTCCACAAAGAAATCCAAAATGTGGCTATAGCCAGGTATGCACAAGCACACACCTGAGCACCCAGTCTAAATCGCTTTACTGAAGTGCTTTTGTCTGTAAAAGAATGTTACATTTAGGACAACGTGATTGAAACCTTTTAGGCACTAACTGGAATCTTAAGCTAACTTAAGTCATGAAAATCTTACTGCAATTTCTCAAGTATTTAAGCCAGATCCAATTCAGACTTTTCCAATAGAAACTCCAATTGGCAAATTTAAAAATGCATAATCTCCATACTGTAAACATGACTCAAAAGGATTTCCTACCTACCTATGGAAATATGGAGGCATAATTGTACTACTCTAATTAAATACTGATGAAAATCCATAGAGGAAGGCTCTTTGCTGAGAGCATGTGTGCACAAACATGCCAGCCTGCACTGCTGTATTTACAGCACTGTATTCCCCTGCACACACAAAAACTATACAAGCGAAAATTAAACAAAACAAACAAAATTAAAAATAACAAAACAAACTAACAAAACCCCCAAAACTAAAACAAAACCAAACAACTAAACCAAAAACAAACAAAAAAACCCTACCTCCCCCACAAAAAAACCAAAAAAACAAAAAAACAAACCAAACCCCAAAACCCCCAATGCTATAGAAATGCAAAATTTACTGCATCAGCTATATGAAATTAGATTTCCAAGCCTGCAGAGAGGTGCAGGAGAAACCACTAAGAATTAAGAATAACTATGTGGCAGTCATCTGAAACAGTCCACACCTATTAGTACAAGCACGAAAAACTCCATCCATGTTGAAAAAATAAAAAAATGTATCTCCAGGAATACAACCCCACTGTACAGAGCTTTGAGTACCTTGACTGGAAAGTTACTGTGTCCATGGACCAGTTATTACTTCCAACACTGCAGGTTGGAAAAGCCAAATCTGATTTCTGAATGTAAAGAATTCATGTTATTAATTTTGACCACTAAAAAACTCTCATCAGCTGCAAACTTCTGTTGTGCACACAATGTTTCCAGAAGGATGATTTGACAAGCATCTATTGACAGATTTCTACAACTGCTATGAAACAGGCTTTTAAAGATAATTTCATCCAACTGCAAGGTGAAAGAGTTTCTACTGGCTAACAACAGCAGGATTCTGGTCACAGATTTCACTTGCTCACCACAGACACTGAAATATCTTCCCCAATCATCCTGAAACTGAGATGTCAACCCCCTCCTGCAGCAGAGAGACAAATGTCCCACTGATTCACCACAGATAGAGATGACCTGTGATTTTATCACAACTTTGTACCCACTCACTGTCTTCCAGTCTACACTAGCTGAAATCCAGCCAGACAAAAATCAGCTGTGCACATATAAAGTGCATTTTGTTAAGAGAAGGAAGACAAGCAGCAAGCTGTGCAGGAGGGATGATGCTAATATAGCTGTACAGAGCCTGTTTCTAAATAGGTTAATAGTTTTGCTCCCTGCAGCTAGAACACATTTCCAAACAGACTGCAAGCGGAGGAGGAATTTTTCAGGTAAGTCCAGACTGCCATCCTTCCTTCCTCCCTGAAAGGATTTCATCATTTTGTTGTCATGATTCTTCTTTTTTTCCTTTTGTTTTTTTAAGCCTTACTTTACTGCATTCAGTACAGGGAAACAGTTCAGAAACTAGCAGTGTTCTGGGAATCAAACACATCCCACAACTCACCCCTCAGTGGGACACAAACACTTGCTACCAATACAAAAAAAACCCACACCCCACATTTTCAATTAGCACCTAAACTGGTAAATACACCACATTGCTGTGAACAGAATGAAAGTGTTTTTGTACACAGAGATGCAATACTTCAGTTTAACTACATTCAGTGTGGTAGAAACAGTTCTTCTACCTCAGTTGACTGAAGACTCCATTGGTCAGCGGTGAAGTTAATGTCAGGGTCTGAACCAAAGGCAGCAGGTACTGCTGGCACTCCCAAGAGCATGTATGTGTGCTCTTCTCTTTTTTCCAAGAAAATCTTACAGAGGATGTGACAGTGTTTCCCACCAGCCTCAAAGGCACAAAATCTATGCATCACTGTAGGCAGAGGGAAATACAGGTGGAATCTCTGCAGCAACAGGGAACGGAGTATAAATCTCCCACACTCCTTGTACTTCTGACACAAGCACGCCGCCAGTATTCTCTTCCTGCATATGGTCTCCTCCTCCTACATGCAATGGGGTATTTCATGTGGATTCTTTATAAAACAAACAGTGTTTTGTTTTTCATTTAGATAACAAGATCAAAATGTTTTAAACATTTCAGTATCTAACTGCTTCTGATCTCTTCAGTTCAGCACCAAAACCCCAAGATCAGTTATTCACAGAGCACCAGTGACATCAAACTGACATTACTGGGAATGCTGTCAGTTGTTAGGTAGGTAGAAACTTGGTTTGATGGTCAGGACTTGAAAAGCAAACAATCTGTTACAGCAAGAATTCCCAGTCACAGCCACACATTCGGCAAACTAAGAAAGGGCATCACAGAGTGGGTCAGGTTGGAAGGGACCACAGTGGGTTGTCTGGTCCAAGCTCCCTGCTCAAGCAGGGTCATCCCAGAGCACATGGCACAGGATTGTGTCCACATGGTTCTGTAATGTCCCCAGTGAGGGACACTCCACAACCTCTCTGGGCAACTTGTTCCAGTGCTCAGTCACTGCACAGTGAAGAAATTCTTCCTCATATTCAGGTGGAACTTCCTGTACCCGTTCCCTCCTGTCCTATTGCTTAACACCACTGAGCAGAGCCTGGCTCCATCCTCTGACCCATCCCTTTGGATACTGACAGACATTGGTGAGGTTCCCTCTCTGTTGTCTCTTCTCGAGGCTGAGCAGGCCCAGCTCCCTCAGCCTTTCCTCATATGGGAGATGCTCCAGTTCCTTGATCAAAGCAAAGGTCATGGTGACAAAGGTCATACAGACTCTTGCACCAGCTTTTTCTTCTGTCCTGGAAATGATGCAAAGACCACATCTGCTGCTAAACTGAACAAGCATATTTATAAAGTTAGGCCAAGACTTCACCCCAGTCTTGACCTCTTCAATGGGCCAAGAGGAAATGACAGGAGTTTGGATTCAAGCTTTACAGCTGAGGTGTCAAACTCAGATCTGTAGCTCTGACCCAAGGAGTATCTAGTGCAGGCAGACTGGTTTGCAGATCTCTTCACCAAGCAGGGGGAGATGAAAGCAGTATTATTTTCTATCCATGCCCAGGGGAGGCTGGGGTACTCTGCTTTCAGCACAAGAGATAGCACTGCTTTGCCCTTGCTCCTCTTTATACTAAATTCCATATCAACTAAGAAAACACAGTAAAAAACTAAACAACTCCAACGTCTTTCTCACTGCCTCTATATCACAGATGCATCACTACAGATTTGTACATCTGCTACTTGCATAGGCCAAATTTTTCACAATCCAATTTTTTCCACACCAAACGGGGGACAGACTAGGCATGATTTGGTGAAAGACCTGTACAAGAGGCTGGCCAGATGCAGAAGGTAGGAGAAAGGTAGTGGTCTGGTTACAGTGGACCAATAGCTGGTTTATTCTGTCTGGAAGCAATATAACTGCATGCCTTTATTTTTAAGAGAGTTTATTCTTCTGCCCTTGTTTTTCCTCAAAATTTCTAGTAATTTCTTATTTATCTCACCATAAATTCAGTGTGTTTCCATGCAGTTACTTGTCTTATTACTCTCATCAGAATTACAGTATGGGGATAAGCAAGGAGAAACACAGACACATTACAGCCACAAAGCTCCATCTTCATAAATTATTCTCAAAATGAACAGAAGCACTTTTTTTATTACTTAACAGCACAAAGCTGATAATCGACAGCTAGGAATAAACAGGTTGTTTCTGCAGAATAAATTCAGGGAAAGGGTAGTAAACAGACAGGAAAATGTACTGAAATAGGCACAACTAGAAAAAAATATTTGCCCCAAAGAAGATGGTAAGAGAATGAGATCAAAAGAGAAGATTTTTTTTTCAGTATCAGTAGATAAAAGTCATGGGTGAGAGACTGGCCAGCTGGCTGGTACTGTCCTTAAGCAAGTATCCAATCTGATCACCACAACACAATTTGTTCTTTTCTTGAGCTTTCAAAGACTCCTACATATTGCTACAAGTTATTATTTTGGTATTTTTAATTACTGCTTCGCTGATACATGCTTGGGAGAAGCATTATCTTCCTTTCCCTCCGCACACTCTTTGGTTTTCCTCCCAGGTTTCTCATTGCCACTGCTACTTCCCCTCTCCCCCTGCCCCTGTGTTCTCCATTCCTACCAGCAGCAATTTATGCACATTCACCAAAATCCAGGAGACACATAAAGGAATCTGGGTTCTGTCACTAAAAAATCTGTTCCAGCATGTCACACATTATACCATACCCACACAGAAGGCTCCTTACACAGGCTGTCCAAAACCATCCACCACCTGAATTAACCATACCTTCTGGATTCAGGCAGCCTCTTCTGCTCAAATAATTGCCTCCCAAATGATAATGAGAACACAGCAATCTTCCCTCTTGTTAGTCCCTTGCTCATACATGGATTTTCTGCCTCACATTTCCTCTTTCCTTCACATCTTTCTCCCTGAAGTCCTCCCTCCCACAGCCCCATTTTCCACCTTCCCACATCATTTTTATTCCCCATTACCCACTCAGCAGTGGGGTTCTACTAATGCTGTCTCAGAAAGAAGCCTGTGGCAGGCAAAAATTCTGCTGGATCTGTGCTTCCTGCCTCTCAGTGGCACAGCAGGAGCCCAGCTGGACCAGCAAGAGGCAGGACAATGGAACAGGGGCTCTTCTAATGCAGGCAGCATCAGGCAGGGATGACCAGATTAAAGACCTCCCCAAGTTTTCTTTCTTTCTTTCCCCAAAAGAGACCAGGCAGAACTTGGAGGAAATAACTGCAAGGCCAAGACACACACACACACACACACACATACATGAAATGGCCTTCAGCCACATGGCTGTGTTTGCAGGGCTTAGGCAAGGGGAAGCAGCACAGCAGCATTGCAGCTGTGGTTGCAGAAAAAAGGCAAGGGGAAGGGACACAGCAGCGTGTGAAAGTGACTAAAACTTGAGATTAAAAGAACAGCAACTCAAAAAGCACCCTCATCTATTCAGCCATATTCTCATGAAACTCCTTAGTTTAATTACAGGAGCATGATTAAGGATAAGGATTTCAGCATAGCTCCAAACAGGCTTGTCACTTAGATGATCAGCAAATCAATTTTCTAAAGGATCTGCTAATAGTGTTTATATAATACTGAGGGAAGAACGACTCTGAAGCACATGCAATCAAATTGATTTCAGTGGAGCCTTCATTATGTTTGCTTATAAATGCCCATTCTGTGAATGTATAAAGAAATTTCTAGTTAGATGGTGATACAATGTGAACTATTTGGTCTACACTCATAGCGTGATAAAATAATAATTCAACAGAAGATTGACTAAACAATTACACACTTGAAACCGTGACTCACACACAGCATGAAGATGGTTGGCATTTAAATGCATTAAAAAATCAAATGTCATTCTATTAAAAAATGGTGCTTGTATCAACAATGCCTGGCACTTGCACACTATCTGTTATGAGATAATTGCAAGGGCTATAAGTTACTAATTCTCACCATTTTACTGTAAGTCTCATTAATTCTTTAAGCTTTGGTTCCTCCAGCAATGTGCTTAGACTTCCAGAAGTATTTAAAAAAAAAAAACAATCTATATTTGACAGCTAGAATATGACATGACCTGCAAAACCATAGCAATACAAAAGGACCCAAAACCAACTCAGATTTCTCATGACCTGTTACGCTGGTGAGGGACTTGCAAGCAGCGTACAATGGGAGAACTCAGCAATGGTACTGCTTCTTCATCTCCCTTATGTTCTGCTTCATGCATTCACATGATCAAAACTGGAGCTACAAGTTCAGCACTCCTGACAGTATCTTGCTGAGAAAACCTAGTTCCATTGTAAATGTTTAGTGATTTTAATGTAACTTTCCACAATGACATTCCTAAAATAAATCCTTGCTTTATAGCAATACCTTTTCAATGGGAAGTGGAGAAAAACGTAAAGACTTTTGTCCTGCCTCCACAAGGCGCATTGATGTCTCTCTGAATTTAAATCTACCTGCTGCTTAAAGCTATTCCCTCTTGTTCTTTCACTACATGTCCTTGTAAAAAGTCCCTCTCCAGCTCTCTTGTAGGCCCCGTTCCAGTACTGGAAGGCAGTACAAGGTCTCCCTGGAGCCTTCTCTTCTCCAGGCTGAACAATCCCAATTCTCTCAGCCCTCTCAGGGTGCCCCAACCCTCTGAGCATCTTCGTGGAACTCTTCTGGACCCACTCCAACAGCCACATTCTTCTTATGTTATGGATTGCAGAGCCAGACACAGAACTCCAGGTGGGGTCTCATGGGAGCAGAGTAGAGAGGGAGAATCCTCCTGTCACACCTCCTTTGATGCAGCCCAGGAGACATTTGGTTTTCTGGACTGCAGGTGCACGTTACCAGGTCATGCTGAGCTTCTCACCAACCAACAACCCCGAGTCCTTCTTCTCTGGGCTGCTCTCCATCCATTCTCCACCCTGCCTGTATTTGCGCTTGGGATTACCCCAACCCAAGTGCAGAATCTGGTCCTTGGCCTTGTCACAGGGTTGGCACAGGCCCACCTCTCCAGCTATCAAGATCCCTCTGGATGGCATCCCTTCCCTCACCCATGTTGAACACACCCCACAGCCTGGTGTCATTAAACCCACTGAGGGTTCCACTCTCCATGTCACCAGAGAGGTTAAACAGCACCAGTTCTGTAGAAAATAAAATGGTTCCACCGGGACACAGTTTGGGTGATTTCTACAGTTCAAGGCAGCTCCTGAAACGTGCAGTTTATTTGCAAGGGTGGTGGGTGCAGGAGCTCTGCTTAAGCTGCCAGCCACAGCTTAGAGCATGCCCCAGAGAGAGCGAGAGAGGTAGAGAGGGCTAAAGTCTAGAGAGTGAGAGAATGAGAGAGAGAGATTGCAAAAGAGAGAGATTGCAAGAGAGTTAAGGTCTGGTTACATGATATTATATCTCTTCCTATACTGAATATGGTAATAGTACAACATCCAATCAATAGAAGACAGAAATCCTTATAGAATTTACATACAACCTATCACAACTTCTACATTACCATACTGTGTTACATTTTAACTCCTAAAAACTACTTTCTAAAACTACTTTTGTCTTCCCTGCCACACTGGCAGGGTTTCTCTGACCCTTGGACTTCTCTGCTTGCTGAAGCATCCTCTTCTTTGCTAAAGATTGTTCAATCAAGAGGGACTCTCCTTCAGCTGGCTATCCCATTGTTTTTTGGTTGTACAGTAACTAACAGCTTGGTATCTTATATCTCAAAGCTAGCTTTCATTTCTATTTCGCTTACAGGTTTCATATTTTCAGAATCTTTTGCCAAGCAGTCATATTTATAATGTTTCCTTATTTCATCCTCCCCAACAAGTTCCAGTTCAGACCCCTGAGGAGCACCACTTGCCACTGGTCTCAGCAATCGAGCTATTGACCACAACTCTTGAGAGCGCAACCATCCAGCCAATTCCTTATCCCCTGAGTTGTCTATCTGTCTAATCCATGTCTCTCCAGTTTAGAAGCAAGGATGCCATTCAGGACTGTGTCAAATCACATAATTCCAGGCAGATGACACCTGTTGCTCTTCCCTCATCCACCAACACTGTCAGTCTGATGCAGAAGGCCACCAAATTTCTCGGGCATGATTTGGCCTTAGTGAGGCTACGCTTGCTGTCACCAATCACTTCTTTCTTTTCTATGTACTTTGGCATGGCTTCTAGGAGAATTTGCTCCATGATTTTGCATTCAGGTTCCTGGGGGTGGTTCCACAGAAGTCAGCACAAAGCTTTTCTCAGGGGAATGAGTCAAGAGGACAAAATATAAAGCAGAAGCTGCACCACAGAAATTCCAGCCATGTGTGAAAAAACAATGTTCACAGTGAAATGAGTAAAATACTGGAATAAGTTCTCAGATTTACAGAATCACAGAGTGGGTCAGGTTGGAAGAGACCACAGTGGGTTGTCCGACTCAACCGCCTGCTCAAGCAGAGTTTTTTCAGAGAACATGGCACAGGATCATATCCAGATGGTTCTGGAATATCTTCCAGATATAAGGAATAAGGGAGACTCCACAACCTCTCTGGGCAATCTGTTCCAGTGCTCAGTTACCCACAAGTAAAGAAGTTCTCCTTCATCTTCAGGTGGAACTCCCTGTGCATCAGCTTCTGCCCATTGCCTCTTGTCCTATTGCTTGTGACCACTCTAGAAGAGCCTGGCTCCATCCTCTGACACCCTCCCTTCAGATACTGACATTGATGAGGTTCTCTCTCAATTCTCTTCAATGCTGAACAGGTACAGCTCCCTCAGCTTTTCCTCAGAAAGGCAATGCTCCAGTCCCCTAATCACCTTCTCAGCCCTCCACCGGGTCTGCTCCAGGAGCTCCATGTCTCTCTTGTCCTGAGGAGCCCAGAATGGACACAGCACTCCAGATGGGCCTCACCAGGGCTGAGCAGAGGGGCAGGATCACCTCCCTTGACCTGCTGGCAACAGTTTTCCTAATGTATCCCTGGATACCATTGGTCTTCTTGGCCACAAGGACACACTACTGGCTCATGGACAGATTGTTGCCCACCAGGACCCCCAGGTCCGTCTCCACAGAGCTGTTTTCCAGCAGGTTGGCCCCCAGCCTGTACTGGTGCATGGGGTAATTCCTCCACAGGTGCAGGACTCTGCATTTTCCCTTGCTGAACTTCAGGCAGTTCTTCTCTGCCCATCTCTCCAGCCTGTTGTGGTCCTGCTGAAGGGCTGCACAGCCCTCTGAGGTATTGGCCACTCCTCCCAGCTTGGAGTCATCAGTGAACACGCTGAGGACGCCTCTGCCCCTTCATCCAAGTCATGGATGGGTAAGTTAAACAACACTGGGCCCAGTATCAGCCCTTGGGGGACACCACTAGCGAGAGGCCTCCCCTGAGCCAAGGATTACAACCCTCTGAGATCTGCCATTCCACCACCTCCAAGTCCACCTCACTGTCCCCTCATCCAGTCCACACTCCCTGAGTTTGCCTGTGAGGATGCTGTGAGAGACAGTGTGCAAAGCCTTGCTTAAGTCGAGGTAGACAATACCCACTGCTCTCCCCTCATCCATCCAGGCAGTGCTCCATCCTCTCCACCCAAGTGATCTGGAGAAGACCTTGAGCAGCCTAACTTTGAAATTAGGCCTGCTTTGAAGAAGAGATTTGACTAGATGATTTCTTAGATTTCTTCTAATCAAAATTATTCTATAAACCTTTTATTATTTCTTTCAACGGGAACAGGACATTTCTTAAGTTGTAATTAGCATCAAGGAACACATGAATTGTTCTGTTAGTAAAATTGCTTCTTGATCTCTGCACACCATCACAGACACAAACTGAATTTTAACTGGGAACTTTCAACTGTGAAACACTGGAAGGTGACCTAGTAAATCAAACAGTATTTGACATTCTTCTGCCTTTACCCCATCAGCTGACTCTGCCTGTGACTTTAAGTGACTCTTTTCAGAGTGGAAATAATAATAATTACTTGCTTCATGTGGGAGAGATACTTCATTTCCACAAAAATTGCAAGTGTTTTCCAAACTACCTTCACCAGAAGAGTAAGCCTCCCAGTATCCCCAGTTTACAACTTAAGTGAGACCTAGTTCCATTGCCTGGTAGAGTTGTCTCCAGCTGTCAGCAGCCACACTGGTTATAAATGAGGGGCATGTCACAGGCAATGACAAAGAGGAATGGGTCAAAGAGTTACCTGTTATCTGTATTGAAAACATTCTCTGCTGAGCTTCTTTCTCCTTCTGAAAAATTCTTTGCTAAAATGATATTTATGTTGGGGTGAGGGTAATCCTCTAAGCCGGAGGTCTGAGGGCTGAATTCAATGTTTTAAATATGATTTAATATGTGTGGTGGCTGAATAAACAAATACATGTAATGAACTATAAACTCATGCCTCTGACTCAATCTAAGAGTTGTACTCATGGTCTAATAAAATATGACAGTTATATTGCCTTGCTTATTAACAAGCATAGCAGTTATTTAAAAGCACTAGAAATACATTATTTACCAATTTGGATATAAATCCCTTTAGTAAGTAGATTTTACAACTAATCCTAAGACCAAAAAGCCCTTGGATATGTGACAACCAAATAACATTTAAATAGCTCTCTGCACATATTGTGGGAGGCACGAGACTCCACAGAATAATTTATTTTACACAGATAATGGAGTCACTCTGACTTGAGAGGCATCTGGAATTACAGCCAGTGGCAAACACACACAATTTAAAATCTTTCTCCAAATAAATCTCATCATGACAGTTCAAGCATACACAGCGATCCCGCTTAATCTTTCCACAGTATTTAAGTTTGTGTTGGAGCCCATAGACTTCTATGATCTTTTAAATTATTACTTAAGCATGACACAGTTATTAAACTGAGATATACCTCTTTCCCAATATACAAGACACAGTTTGCTCCATAGCCTGTGCTGCCTGGACTAATATCTGTCTGTCAGCATTAACATGACAAACTTCTGAAAGAAAAGTTGTAAGGGAACTGTCAAGTTACGTTAAAGCCATGGCTGTGCTCTGTGTTTAAAAAGAGTGGAAATATCAGACTCATTCCTTAAGCTGTCCTGACTATAAAACCTTCAGGGACAATGTGCTTAGCTGCTTAGGGAAGAAAAGACATCTTCAAGAAATATGTATAACATACAGCAACAGCATTTGCACCCCCTTTCATCAAGCCTTAATCTGATTTTATTTTTAAGCACATGATTATCCAACATTCTCAGAGAAATGCATTAATGATTCATTAAAGAACAGTACTGAACTCCAATATCTGAAAGAAATTCAGGCTTGACCACAAGTCTGTAAGGAAATGACTTTCTTTTCAAGACAGGCTCTAAAGCATTGCAAAGAGGTTAAATTGAAATGACTGGCAGCCTTCACTAGGGAGAAGCACAGGTTCAGGTTAGATCATAGATGTCTTTACAGATTTCAGGTAAGGCAGAGCTACCTTCTAAACCTAAGTTACAGAATCAGTAAACTACACATACACAGAGAATATTGATAGATCAGTACACAGTGTGTGACCAAAGTGTTTTGTTCAACTGAGTTTGCTATCAACCCAGGCTTGTGTGCTTTTTATTTATCTTCAAAATTAAGGCTGTGCAATTTATCAAAAATTAGGCTAGGAATTTTATGAGGAAGCCTAAGTAAGTCAGAAACTGAATACTCACCGAGTTCCACATGCCTAACTCTTTGAGAGCTTTGAAATTTTTTACCTGAGCTATTGAAATTTGAGTACTAATAAAATACAGTCCACATCACCAGGACAGTACAGTGACAAATAACAGAAATGACAACATCTTATATGTATATAGCATCTTCTGTCAGAAAGCAAAGACATTTTAGGAATAGCTCTTAAATAAAGTGACAGGCAGTACTTGCAGTTTAGTTCCGTTACTCACACTTAGCAAATGAGAAAACAAGGCATAGATAACTCAAGCTGTCTGATAAACGTAACACACAAAGCCATTAGCAGAAACAACACCAAATACAGATTCCAAGGGCTTCTTTCCCTGATGTTTGCAAAAAAAAAGGATGCTTTGATTGAAAACTACAAGTCAATCATAGCCTATATTACTCTGTTCAGTCACTACCTACCACTGCTTTTAATTATACCCGTGAACTTGCAACTGTTAAGTGAAGCCAAAGTTATACTAAGGTAGTTTATCAAGATTAATACTATCCTCACACTTCAAAAGAAAAATAAGGTGGTGCGGAGGGCATAAACCAAAAAAAGCTCCATGTTCTGCTGCTTTATTCTCTTTATGCTTTGCTCAAGCAGCTGCCATTACTTTCAGCACACACAGCTCTTGTGCCAAAGAGCTGTTCCTGGATTCATCTGCATTTGCAACTATATCAAAGTACTCCAAAAAGCATCATGTGGTAAAACTTCTCAGACTAGCACCACCATTTTTTTCACGGGTATGATACCCCCAATGCTTTCTGGCAATCCTTAGGTTATGAAGCAGTCACATGCAAAGATACACCTGTACAAACTAAAAAGATATGGCCCACCACAGAAGTTTGTTTCTTTTTAAAGTAAGGTTCTTGGTATTTATGAATTGCTTTGCTGTGATATCAAAAAAAATGGACCACTTTGAAAAGCTCTTTTCTTAAAGCTTTCCTTTAAATAACAAATCTCAAAGCAAGTCTTTTCATCTTAAAATATCACCAAAAGGGAAGGACTCAGATTACTCAAAACTGATATGCTTTAAGAGAACACAGTGCTGCAGGACTCAACACAAGTGCATCCCTTTTTAACTGAGGACAAATAAGGCACAGCTCGGTCAACTTCAGTTAACTTCACTTGAGACACAACTAAGTGGAGCTACACTAGAAATGAATGTGGTGTGTCAAGTCTTGTTGGGAGTTCAAACAGCCTTGACACAGCCTAGTTCAGTGTTAACAGGGAGCTAAATCTTAGTTCAAGATCATTTAGGATTGGAATAAAACCAATTAGTAAAAAGCTGTATATAAAGAAAAACAAGAGCTGAGGACAGCAAGACAAAGTGTCTGGGATAGTTAGTAGGAAGAACATACATTCTGTTCTTGAGTTTACAACAAGATCAGATGAGGATATCAAATTAGGTAGTTGGTAGACCAAATTTTGCTGTTAGTTGTATCACACACTTCTACATGGTGTTTCTAATACTGTGACATTACAGCTGGAGGTAATGTGGTCACTGAACAACCTGAATGCTTTAAAAATTCCTGTACCAGAGAGTGTTATATTGGTTTAATATAGTACATGGAGATTTTCAAGTCATTTTCTTCCATTTAATATATATATAAGTGAAATTAAAGCAATAATACATTAAGACAAATATTGCACAGAGTTTAAACAAATGTTACTGATAGTATTTAATTTGGTTTTGTTGTTTTTTTGCTTTTTTATGACAGATGCCTCTACCTATAAATGAAGTTCACTCAGAGGCAGGAAAATATTATAATATATTCCAGATATCTGGAGGACTTTGTACATTTTGTTTGCAATTCCTATAAAATGCTCTGACCAGCTTTATTCTGTCTGCTTCCAAAGAGTAAAGAGCACAGGAATGTACAGACAGTCTTTAACTTCCTAGTGGAAAGACACCAGAAAATCACAATGTCCAAAAATAAGAATCCTCATCCTACTTTCTTGTTTTGGTTGTACAGTTTTTATTGAACCTATGAGATCAATATGAATGAAAATCATAATTCATCTGACTTGCCAGCAGGAAGAAAATGAAATTTTATTTGATCTGCTGTTAAATCATTCCAGATATCTGCCCAAACCTCATTCAGCTTCATGTTAGAACAATATAAAGTCCAAATGCTGTGGTTTTTTGTTATCCTTCAAAATACTTTACAAAATATAAATTCTCATTCTCAGAAATCTTTCAAAGTGATGGGACACTCAGATTATTCACCAACTCATTCATAGTAACAGAATGTCTTTATAAAAATAAACAGGAAAATATAATTATTGAAACACTCCTCTGCCATTATTAGAACCTATGTACAATATATTTACTGTCTCTTACAGTGGGAAAAAATCAGGTCACAGAGAAGGAGTAGGAGTTTTGTTTCTTGGGAAGATTTTCACAACTGAGATGTTTAAGGTAAAAGAAACTCCTATGACTCAATATATAACTTATAAAAGAAACCAGACTTTACCAGTTCTTACAGGAAGGGCAATAAAAATCCTTGCATTCTGTATAAGTAGATAACATGTACGCCTAAAAGTTTATTTTGGCAGGGTGTTAAATCCGTTATTCTACGACCTTTCTTCACAAACTATGCATTTCAATAGAATTTTTATCTATTTTCTAGGAAAGATAGTGCCAATTCTTAATCTCTTACAACAGAAGAGCATTTCCAGCCATTTTCAGTTTCAAATCCTCAACAGTTTTTCAACAGATGTAAGAAACATGCAGCACAAACATATGTATACTGAGAGAAGGTTTTCTTTCCTAGTTGCCTTACAGAGCTCTCATACCGAGGCATTGCTCTTCATGAGTTCATAGACTGAAAGTTAAAAAAATGTTTCACTAAGAGTAAATTTGCAGTAACTACACTCATTTATGGGAGAATAATTTGCCAGATTTGCTACAAGTGCTTTATGAATTCACATGACAACAACTCCAGACCCCCCCAAAAAAGGATACAGTGACAGACATCAAATATATAAAACAACCATTAAAATTGCAGCCATTTAATTTGTGGCTAGAGATTCAAAGAAGAACACACTTCTAACTCTAAGTCCCTTGAGGAAGCTGTGGAATTCTCACTTTTGGAGACCTAAAGGTTTGCAGAAGAGGAGGAGAGAAAACATGAGTAATAATCTAAATTTTACTACTCCTTTTTTCAGAGAAGTGCAGTAGCTGACTGCTAGAGATCCTTGCCAGCCTTGCAGTACTTGACATCACAACAGCACTTGGCATTACCATCACACCTTAGTAAAAAAAACTTGTAACTGCCCCACGAAGAGTACAAAATAATTAAATTTCAAAGCATTCTCACGACAGAAGGATTTCTTTCATGGCACTAATACAACTAAGCTAGCAGCTTTACTTCCATTTCAATAAAAATAAATTCTGCATCTCCTTTACTTGTTAGTCAAAGGAGGGCTTTTCTTTTAATGATACTCCATCAGGCAGCTATAGAAGCATCCATGAGACTCGCTCTATTTTCCAACTTATCCTGTTCCACACTGAATGCTTATGGCACGAAGTTACCGAGTAGCACACATCTAGTGTAATTAATTCTAAAATGTGTAACGGTTCAAAATAATTCCAAGTAATGCATTAGAATGATTGCATATTTTCTAAGTTTCACGCTTACGCCTACCACAGACATCCAGTGAACAGTAAGGAACGAGCGCCAACACTGTGGAGTGAAATTCATGAAGGTGGACCACAATAGCCGGGTCACGCATCGGAAGGATGGGAGAGTTTCACATTCAACCCCGACTTTTTGAGAAGTTATTAATGTAGAAATCACTGAAGGCAAAACACCG
>JACBWW010000067.1:2115896-2150455 GCA_020086605.1 Lanius collurio
ACCCGCAACGCCCCCGGCCCGGCCCGGCCCCTTCGCCGCGATCCCCTCCCCGCCGAGGCGCCGCGGTGGGCGGCCACCAGGGGCGGGTCCCCTCGCCGGGGGCTGGGGGAGCGCGGGGCTCGGCGGTGCGGGGCTGGCAGGGGGCTGCTGCCGGCACTCGAGCGTCTGCAGTCAGAGAGAGCCGCGTGTTTCTGACTGAAATCCTGTCACGACAGCGTGAGAGGAAGGAGCGTAGGCTGGGATCAGTTCAGGCCAAATCTTGAGAAGGTAATTATGTGCCTAAAGTTGAAGTGCTTTGATGGTTTGGTGGGTTTTTTTTTTAGTTTTTGGGGTTTTTTTTTTCCTTTCAGGGTCAGTTAAATCGGGTGAGACATGCCACAGGCTCAGTGGGTGGACCAGCGGAGGAGTGTCTATCCTCTGATGGAGAGGGGACAGGAACCCAGCCCAAGAGCTCATGAACCAAAGCAGAGTAGCTCAGCAAAGCGGGCTCAGTCTGCCCTTTCCCACCAGGTGAAAAAGGCATTTACTCTTGGAGTAAATAAATAAAGCCTTTCTTAACTGCCACCAACGGGGAGAGTGCTCTTGCTGGCTTTCAGGTAGATGCAATATCCAAGTTGCTGAAGTACATATATAAAATAACGAAGGAAGATCAAGCTCCTGCCTTCTCTTACCTTTAATGGAAGGATATCTTCATACCTTGTCTTTAACGGCATCCATAGTGTCTCCAAACACAATTTAGCCATTTCTGCAGATCTGGTTTAGATTTAACATCAAAAGTTCTTCCACTTCTTTGGAGTGCATCAGCTGGCACAATAGAGCAGGCTTGCAAGCAAAAAGTTTTCATGAGAAAATACCACAGAACCATCAGAAGTCCCATTTAAAAATATCTTAGAAACCACGGATGAAAGTTATGTATTTGAAACATCCTTACAAAAATTAAACAGAATTTCAGCTTACAGCATTTTTTTGCATTCCTTCTATGGATTGAAGGGATTCAATGACAACACTGTTTAGAAATTCACCAGTGGTCACCTGTGAAAGTCAGACTTCACAGCACAGGAGATCATAATTCCACCAAAGCCAAGTCCAGTGGAAGCTTTCTTTGTAAATGTTTCCAATACATTTTTGTTTATAAGTACAGTATATTATTTGTAACTAATATGCACTTTTATCCTGAGTAAAGAGTGTTGATTTGAATCAAGAGTCAAAGCCAGTAATTAATAAACCAATCAGGGATAAATTGATGGCTCTAACCTTTCATAATGGAGTTGCTCCAGACTGTAAGTGTGGTCTGATGTTTCAATTAAGAAGGACAGAACATGGCAAATAGAAATGAGCCTTATGTCATACAGGGATGAAGTAAAACTATTTATTGTAATTCTCTGACCTTTTAATTTTTTGTATCTGAAATCCTGCAGAGCATATACTTGTGGAAGTAAATGGTTTACTCATAACCACATATTTTGAAAAGAGCAGTAAATGAGGTACAGGAGTCATCTTTGGAAATATTTATTTATTTATTTTGCCATGGTTACTTTAATATCTGGATATATAGTACTTCTGTTAAGATTCAACACAGAAAATACCTGATGCTTCTAAGAAAATGAAAATAAAACATTTCTTTCTGGAGCACTTATACATATACACTTCTACAAATATATATACATACCTATAAAAAATATAAATATACTGTAGCAATCATAAAAGACCAACATAGAAACAAAATCTCAGTTCAGCACCACGCTCCAAGGTAAATACTCTCCTGTTCTTCACTCTCATCTTCATTTATATTCCAGCTATTTATTTGGAGATCTTCAATAAGCACATAGGCAAAATACTTTGTTTTGATTTTGCAAGGAGAGAGTTCCTCAGCCAAAGACTTCCCAGATCACACACTCTTTCCTGATACTGACTTTGAAACATATATTGCCCCTAGCCATACTGCTAGCCATTAATCACTGCTAGTGGCTGTCAAATTACAAAAGTTTCTGACATACAGTGAAGGGAAAAAAAATCCATAAAGATGCATTTAGGACATTTTTGTCTTAGAGAATTCTTATTGCATAATACCATGAGAATACCTTAAGTATCCTCAGATGTTTAAGCCATGGAGAGTGATGGAAAGATATACCCTTCACTCAGCACGTCTGATTTGCACTCAGAGATTTGTCTAAGTAATCACTAAAAATCTTCCTTAGCTCCATCTCGTTGCAAACTCATTACAGCTCTCTGTGGTATGAGGACCTCACAGCAGGGAGCTGTTTCTTTGTCATTTATGAATGAGACTACAGCAAATCATGAAGCAAAAGGTGAAAACAATGTGGATGTGCCTGACTATTTTCTCCCTGGTTTAAGCCCCTGAGAACACAGCAGGAACACCAGTCTGTCTATTAGCTCCCCATCCACTTCTATGGTCTTGGTTCTGACCTTCAAATAAACTAATGGACCTGATCTGGGCTGCATTAGAAATCACAGTCCAGCACCCAGCTGTGCTCCTTTGAAGTAATGTACAGCACAGAGGCCAGGATGGAGGGTGTGGGAGCTGAGGATGGAGGCTGTGGGAGCTGAGGGTGCAGCATTATCCACTCAAGGGATCTGGGATGGGCAAACCAGATAAACACAAACCACAGGATACATATATATATATATATAAAATATATTTTTGCCTTTATGAAAAAAACTGTTGCTTTCAAAAATTGTTATTTTAACACTTCTTTTCCCCGAATAAACAAAATTCCATCCACACGTTGAGACACGCATGGATTTCTTCTCTATTACTAGAAAGAAAAGGCTCATAGGTTCTGTAGCACTCTTAGGAAATGCAGTATTCCTGCTCTCTGATGTTCAGCAGCTCATTTTAGCAGCCACAGCCTCAGATTTAGCACCTCATCTTTCACTCTTCCATCTTCAAAATCTCACCAATGCTCCTGCTTCCTCCATGGTATTTCCAGAAGGGATTGCTGCTCTCTCTGTGGCACACACCTGTAACCCAGGAATGCAACAGAAAAAGTAGTCAGAAAACTGAACCATGAGATGAATTGCAGACCAAGTAGAAAGTTGCTAAGAAATGGAAAGTAAATTCTGTTCAGATGGATTAAAAAAGGGTTTGTATTCTCTCATCAGAGGCTCTTTCTTTTAAATATATTTGGTGATGGGTACACAAGGCACTTCAAGCTTCACAACAGTTCCTAGCACAAGTTTTTACGTGAGCTAGCTTTGTAGGCTGTGTCCCACAGTACCCACAAACAGATCGTGATGGTGCATTTATAAACCCTATGGAGAAAAGGGTTTTACAAAAGATTGTGAGGGCTGTTTCTTTCTTTGATGTCTTGGGGTGACTTGATGTGTATCCCCTCTCACTGCTATATGCCCAGAAATTAATTTTTGTGCCTTTAAACTGAGCCTGAGAGGGGGGAGAGACTAAAATTGAGCATACTTCTCAAAGCAGTTGTACAAGGACACATACACAGAGATAACACAGACTGCTCTGCGTTCTGCTGCTGTGGGGAGAGAGCAGAGAAAGTGAGCTGCTTGGGGGTTTTTTCAGACAGTTTTCGGCTGCCTTTTTCTCTGGAGAGAAACAGAGAGTTGAATTTTGTATTCTTGGGGCTTCAGTTTTTTCCCTTTTCTCTGCTGGACTGTTTCAACATCAAAATACATCAGGAGGACTTTCTACCAAGGCCAAGGCCCTGGAGGTGGGCCCACACCAACCCAGCTCCAAGGAGGAGGGAGACCTATAGAAGGACTCTAAACTTTTCCCAGGTTTTCTCTTAGCTCAGCAAGAGGTTTTATTATTTACCATTATTATCCTTTTCCTGTGTGTTTGTTAAATAAATAGTTTTTATCTGTTTCACTTTCCTTTGAGGAAAATTTCTTTTTTCCCCAAACCTGGTGGGGGAGGGGTGGTTTGTAATCTGCCTTCTCTCAGAGGATATATTTCTAAATTTGGCCAAACTGGCACACTTGAGCAGACTAAATTTTGGAATGCTAGATACTCCTCTTTGGATTTGGTGCCTGTAAACAGAATTTCTCTTTACTTTGCGTTATTTGTTGAAAAATATGATTGCAGTACAGTCTGATCCCAGGTTCACACCAAGTCATCACAGGAAGAGAGATGGTGGTGCTGCATTTGTACAAGTAGTACTGAGATGCTGATTTTCAAAGCTATCACTCTGCAAATCTGATCATAGCTCAAAGCACAAACAGGATCAGGGATTTTTTTACTTCAGGATGGCTTTCTACTTTGTGAGGACCTCTATGAAGGGACCATAAAAATTCAGTCACTAGATGAATAGTAACAGAGTACATCTGGTGAGCAGCAGAGAGCTCTCAAAAACAAACAACATCCAATTGTGAAAACAGATTGTGAAACTAGATTTAATAGATTCATGAGTTCAGGATGTCCTTACATTAGCAGGTCTCAGAGCACTTGATTTCATGTGAAATGACCTTTTGTGCTAGATAATGAAAGAATTCCAAGGTACTTAAAGAAATTTCCAGTGGCTAATTTACAGAATGGCATCAGAGATGAGAAGGGACTGCTAATGAGTCCTTTCAAATAATCACCACAACTGGATAAACCCAGACTTGTCCTCCCTGAAGTGAGAGGCTAGAATCACCATAAGCCCACCAAACGAGGTAATACGCCCTCACCCAAAGTAGTTCCTAGTTTTAAGATTTATAAATTATTGCTACATTATTTTTGTTTAAGTGTAACATATTACTGAGTGCCTGTTAGAGTGAAAGCCATTATATTAATTATAGTAGAGAACTCTCATTCATAGATTATTTTTTAAATAATAGATGACTGTCTCTCTTGTGAACCTTAAGTAATACTAAATTATTAACAATTCTTATATACAAATTGTCATCATTGAGCCTTGCTGCTAATATCCCACAGAGATTAATAGAAGCATTTCATGCCCTTATGCATTATTATTTCAGATTATCTGCAGATTCCAGATGAAATTACTCTATTACTTCATGGTCAGTTCATTTTCAAAAGGTTACTTTTGCAATAATAAAGGGAAGTGACATTTTGTTAATGAAGTCTCATTTTCAGATACCAAGAATAAGGTAGTTCACAAACCCACTGACAATAATCTCATTTTACTGCCAGCTGTTCCCACCTTTTTTTGTAGGACTTGGATGAATAAATTTTAATGACATTATCATAAGATCACAGGAAAATTTATGTCAGAAGAGACCTTAGGTGATCTCTAATCAGACCTCCTGCTCAAAGCAGGGACAATTGCAAGGTCAGGCTTATTGCTCAAGGCTTCATCTGGTCAAGTCTTGAAAACCTCCATGGACAGAGACAGTCCAGCCTCTCTAGGTAACCTGTTCCTTTGCCTATCTCAGGCCATCTTCAACAGAACTGTTAGGTCCTGGCCTGTTTCGTTGCCAGGGCTTATTCCCTCCTTAGTACACAACTTTACATTTGTCCCTGGTGAAGTTTGTAAGGTTCCTGTCAGGCTCTAAATTCCGTATTATTGAAATCCATTTTTAAAAGCGTGGATCAATGTGCAGTACAGAAATGTTCCTAAGGAGCAAAGTAAGACTGTTCAGAGCATGACACTACAATGCTCTGCTTCTTCTGTTCCCTTGGCAGCCAGTGTCAGAATTATACAGCATCCCACTCATGACCATAATGGCCACTGGCAAAACTGGGGCTTCAGGCAGCTGAACTAAGTGATCTCAGTAACTGTTCCGTGCCATGCTCTGATAACCAGCACCACAGAGACAGGACACACATGTTCGCTTGTCATGTCACCCATGATCTGCTAGCAAATAGAAGTGTTTGTCATCAGGGAATCTGGGACGTTTTCCATTACTTGCAGGGTTAGTGGAGCAACTTTGTGGGCATAGATATCACTGCACCTCTTAATTCCTAAGATACGCTTTTCTCCTCTAGTGCTCCCGCCTCCTCTGTCCCTCTACTGCACAGTTCTTTCCCATTAGCCTGTTTTTCCCTTACCTCCTTGTTAGTTCACAGTCTCAGCCTGGTCCATCTGCCTCTCACTTCCATTCCTCCTCCAAATTCAGCTTTTATCTCCTGGGAGCTCATCAAGACTGCTTCCTCACCAGTGATGAAATATCTGACAGGATACTAATTCCCCCAAAAGACAGGATCTCTGCCCTTGGTTCCAGGACAGAGTAGAAAAACCAAGTGGAAAAAGCAATTGCAGGGGAGCTCCTGCTTTAAAGTGAAATGGATTGGGGAAGGGATTTCCTTAATTTCAACAGATCTCTAGTGACTATACGTGGAATTTTCAGAAGGATTAGAATTAGCTAAAGACCATAATTATTCATGGCAACAGCAGAAGTCATCTTCATCTCAAAAAAGTGACCTCCTTCCAGACATGAAGTCCCTCCAATACATGGAAGGCAGAAACCTGCCATAAATTAGTAGTAAGATTTTCAGCATTGGCAAAATAGCATCTGTGGTTTTTTCCTCAGAACATTTTTCTGAACTGGTCAAGCCCTTTAGTCTGGAGGGGAAACCCAACATAAGAACGGGAGCCACTGAAGGAAATAAAAAGCAAGATCTTACCATGGAATATCTGAAGCAGTCTTAATTGCCTTTGACATTACCTATTTTGCTTCAAATCAATACATGGAAAGCATACAGAAGTAATTCTTGCTAACATTGCTTAATCCTGCCAAGAAGGAATTTAATTTGTGTCTGTGCTGGGGAGAGAGTGGGTTACAACTTCATCAATTCTGAATAACTGAATTCCATCAAAGGAATGAAAAAGGAATAACAAATTTTCTGAATAAGCTTTCTCATAAGAAATCCTTCATCAGTCACTGAAGACTCTGCAGACCTCTAATAAGACAAATTGCATAGGATATGCATTTGTCCAAACACTGAAATAACATTCTGGGCCAGATTCCTCTGATTTTGACAATGTTTCATTTTTTCCCACCCAGAGCCTGTAATACTCTGCTGATCTCCAAGACCTGCTGCTGCTCCCACCCACTGCAGGCTGTATCAGATCACACCCCATGGCTCCATCATTCTGAACAGAGATGCCAGAACAAAGTCAAATATGTGATGCCCTTCAACAGTTCTCCTTCTCAGAGGATGATTAAATTATCTCCTATTAAACCAAATGCTCTTCCTCTTTGTCTTTCTGTACTGAGACTGATACTGAATGCTCATCCCTGCTGTCCCAAAAACAACAATCTGTTACAGTAAACCTAGACCTGGTGTCTTTGCTATAATTTATGAAAAAATCAGTATTTCACCAAACTGACATATGTGTTCTCAGTGAATTAATGGTCTTAGTCATTTTTAACTTGCACGCATAAATGAATAGCTACAATATGGTCTGCATAACTAACAGTGTTGACTAATGAATACATAAACATTAAATTATAGATGTATTTATTCAGAAAGGTTGGTTTTGATGCAGTTTTATGAGAGGTGGGCTCATCTATGGTACAAAAGGAAGGAGAGACCATGCAGGTGTACAGCTGCATGTGCTGCAGTGACAGTATGAGTGGCCTGGTTGCCATCAGCTCAGGACCCCTATTGTCCTGTCTCCTTGTCCTCGAATTCATTAAATTAGGATCAGGTTTGACTGACTTCTATTTAAAGGGAATAAATAAATCAACCAATTGCCAAAAAAGCATGACTTGTATTATTAGCACATCAGTAACACAACTCTTTATCAACACTGAATTTAAACACTCTCCAAACTGATCCCTTAAGCTTTTGTAACTTTGAAATATATTCCTCATGTTAAACCAGAGAAAATAGAAAATCCATAAATAGGGATATTTTTATCTGTAGGAGTAAAACTAATGATTATAGCACTCTGTATCACTTAGAATTTCTAGTCACTTCAGCTCAAATCCCTTATAAAAACTATTTTAGCATTTGACAACAAGTACTGAAGAATTCATATTGTAAATTGGAAAAATACCAGAAGAAAAGGTTGGAGGTGGCAATGGAGGAGTTTGAAACATGTTTAGCAAGAAATCTCATAAGAACACTGTGCTGAAAGATCATTTTTATTCTAAATATAAACCTTTAATACATTAGCCATCCTGGCTTTAACATCCTAATATATTTTTATTTCCAGTCTGAAGAATATCAAGCAAGACAAGGTGATTCTCTGCAATTTACCTATCTCTTACAAAGAAGAGAAGGTTTGAATTCCTGGTTGAAGGTTCCAGTGCATTTTGTATTGCAAGTAGTTCAATTTCTGTTCTACCTTCTATTGGTGCCAAGCAACAGGAAAAGAGGCAATAGGCAGAAGCTGGAACACAGGCAGTTCCACCTGCATATGAGGAAGAATTTCCTTATTGTGCAGGTGATAGAGCACTGGGACACATCACCCAGGTAGGTTGTGGAGTCTCCTTCCCTGGAGATCTCCAAAAGCCATCTGGACACAATCCTAAGTAACCAGTTCTAGGATGACCCTGCCTGAGCAAGGAGGCTGGGCCAGGTGACCCACGGTGGTTCTTTTCAACCTGACCCACTCTGTGATTCTGGGATTCTTTTTCTTTCTGTAACCTTGAATTGTCTAGCTAAACTTGCCTAAACCACAATGGTCAGATAAGATTGGGTCTAGATCTTTACTATAATCAGGATGCCCTCTGAAATACTAAGTTTAGTAATCATTTGGAGAAACAGTGTTTGTGATGTCCTAAGTAAAAAACCTGCCCTTGTTGTGCCTATTTTTATTCTGTGTCATTCAGAGTCACCTTTTCCCCAATCCTGTATGTTTTGTACCGACATTAAACACTCAGTACAAGTTTTCTTTTGTTAAACCAATTGTCACTTTTATGTGACAGAAGTGGCTGAGCAGTAACAGGTTCCAGCTCTAGTCATCTACGCTCTCCAAACAGAATGATCGGTTGCTATTTCACAAAGCTTTTCCTTGTCACTCAGAGCTCTGAAGTGGCTCTCCCCTGGAAGATCAATGAAGCACCGGTCTCAGAGATTACTAGAGAAATGGAAGAGCTAAATGTGATCTTAACTAGTCATTACCTGGGAAGAGAACAATGACTCACATCAACTTCAGAAAGTTAAACAGCCTTTTAGAAACTATCATGACTCACAAGTACCTGCACATACTCACACACTCACACACACACAGTCTTATTCTCTGTTCGAGGCATTTAGTTCTTCTGTAGAGAAACTCAGCTCTCATCTCCTTGAACTTGCAACAGTCTTATATCAATGCAATTACCTTGACATCAGCCAGCTCTCTGATTCAGAGAACTAGATACCATATATGTATTTCTTGCTGACTGGGCTTCACAAATTGTTGACCTATAAAGTGCTGTGAAACAACACATAACAGAAATTAACTTTTTTTTTTTCCCCTAACAGATTTTGTAAGAGTTTGCTTTGGACTGCAAGTAAAGCAGATCTCAAAATCAAATGAACTCCAAGTAGGTTTTCTTTGAGGACATAGTTTTCTAAAAGAAATATATTTTTCAACAAGTATTCCAGTGAAGAGTTATTTTGGCTTCTGAAGCATTCATTTTAGTGACAATGATTCAGTGTCCATTGAAGCAAGTAACACAAGCAAAGCTACTGAGTTAAGCAAAGCTAGCCAAGCTGGGGGACTCAGGCTTGAAATGGGAGCAAATATGACACTCTAGCAGGACTGGGGTTTCCAATTCATGCTAATGATCCATCAGTTATTGTTGTAATTTACATGCATGCTGCCTTCAAACTTTCAGGTAACTGAAAATCAGAAAGCACTTTTGCTAATTTGAACTGCAAAAGGGTTTTCCACTGCAATGGTCTCAGTATGACCCACATGCAGTCAGTGGAGATCATCCTGCAGGAAAAGGTAACACACTGGACAACCTTTTGAGTTTCTTCACATATTTGTTCTGACCCAGATGGAGAAGCTAATTTGTGATAATTAGGGTGTAAATTTCCAAGCACAGCAGCTTAGCTGCCCTAGTTCCCACTAAGGCCACTTTGTCTTGCTGGGAGAAAGTAATCTTGCTTTGAAAGTACTGTAAACTATTTTTCCTTTAAAACTGAAGTGTCCCCAGCAAGAATAGTGTGAATTAGTGAAATGTAAATTCACACCCAATGTGAGTTTCTATTAACTTCCTTCTGTTAAAATGCCCATAAGTAGGGCAGGTGGCTGGAGCAGACTGGCAGGGTAATAAATGCCCAGAAAGAAAAAAAAATTATATCATAAAAGTAACAAAAGTCACTAGGAAAATGAATTAAGGATGTACTATGTCCACAAATGGTGTTACTGAGTTCATTGCACCTTGAAGAAGAGGAGGAAGTACTGCATGTTAAGGGAGGAAGGCAGAATTACTGCAAATGATCTTAAGTAGCTGAGTAAACAGTTTGATGTGCCTGCTAACTAACTGCTCACCTGAGGAACTAAGATAGCTGAGTGTGGCCAGGTGTGCTCCCACTGCTGCGAGCCTGACACAGCGGCTGGGAGAAGTTGTCCTCTGATGGTTGTTTACCACACTGCCTGAAATGAGCAAATTCAATTCTTATCAGAAAAGTGTCTGCCTTGCAAAACTCGGAAGCATGAGATTCCCCTGCTAATCATCTTGGTGCAAACGAAGAGGAACAAAAACTTAATTATCCTTCTGCTCCAACAAACGGTATCTCCACATTAAAATCCAGAGACTGCACTGGGGACCATCTATGCCTTTATCCATTCTAAAATTATCCTATGTGGATTATTTCATCCTGCAGAGCTGCCAGGCTGGAATTGAACCCAAACACATTAGACTGTTTGCAGCTCTTTGATTCTATTTATCAATATTCTTTGTTGTCAGGTGTAGGACTTTATTTTAAATCAATAAAAATATGCTGTTAACTACAAAAGCACATGGAAACGGCATGAAATCTTCCATTGTTCCCCACTACACAGCCAGGGTCCTCTTTTAAAAGATAACTTTGACTTTAGAAATTCCAGTTGTAGGAACATTAATTGAACAGTGCTGCAAGGCAAAGATACTTTCAGCTTGTTTGAATTCCTAGGCAAGGTGGGAAACCAAACTGGGGGGAGTCTCCAGATAAACCAAGAGCAATTGCCTGGCTGTACTTTGGTCCAAAGCTGCACAGATCACAGTCGTATAAACTCATTTTATGCAGAGTCTCTGTTGTTAACCTATTTGATGTCTTCTGTCTCTGAACATCATATGTGAATTCCAAACCCTGCAAATCTGAGGTATCTGAATTTACTGCCATATTATATTTTGAAAGTGGATCACCACAACTTTGTATCTGAATATTTGTCAAATTCACAAGTGCTAACAGCAGACGTTCTCCCTTCTGTCCATACAACTTCTTAGATGAGATTCTGCTTCAATATGCAAGCTCTATGGCATCTCTTTATACTGTGAAAATGTGCTTTTTCACAAAAAGTAGTATTTTACTATCTTTGACAGCAATAAGAATGTTTCTTAAATATGATAGAATATTGTGAGACAGTCTGAGATATGCATGAAATGTCCCTCCAAGCAAGTTTATTTAAGGAGACTGGCACACATTTCCAGTCTGGTTTATATTTCAGAAGTTGTTGTAATCTCAGACTGACTACATATTTGAGAAATCCTGAAAGACAGATGAGGCTCCAGAAGACTGGTAAAGATAAAAACCATGTTAAGAAAAAGGAATAGCCTTGGAATGGTCAATATTTTGGCATGTTTAATTGTGTATTCCATTATTATTATCTTGATTTAAATTAAACTAACCAGAAGAGAGCAATAAAAAAAGTAGCAAGGAACAATGATTAATCAAAGGAAAATTGTATGAAATTAAACAAAATTTTTCTATAACAAAGTAACAGGTCTTGGGAAAAAGAATGAACAATTAAAGCCATATATGCTAGCTATGCAATCTGTGCTGATTGTTCCCACTCTTATTATTGTGTATTTAATTATTCCTACCTAAATGAAGTAGCTCCCATTTTAATTTGTTGAGTTGTGTATACTTTTCACACTGATTTCTTGAACTGCCATGATGATTCTCAATTTACGTCCTACCTTTTCACAGGCAGTTAAGGAATCCTCTGCAGCTGATGGCTGAGTGCTATTTAATAATCCTCTCTACCGTGTTATCCAAAATATTACTGGAAGTTTTGACTAGTGCTAGACCTGCGGTAGAATCCTACATAATCCCATGTGCAGAATCCTTCCATTTTAATGATGAATCATGGTTAGCAAAACCAGCTGCATTTTCCCAACACAATGCAGCAGTACTCAGAAAAATAGCTGCATGTTTTATCACAAATGGAACGAATGGAACAATATCAACCCAGAATGAAAACAGAAAATACTGTACTGAGATGCATAAGCCAAAATGTAGCACTGAAGATGTGAAGTAGTGGCATTTTGGGACATTACAGTTTTGAAAGCTGCATGCACATACTTGAGATAATTCAGGAGATATTAGAGCTACTGGCCTTGGAGATAAGGCAGAAGGAAGTGAGCTCATTCTACCAAAAGAAAACACTGGAGACACACATGCAAACAGGTACGTAAAGTGGTAGTGAGTGCGGAAATATAATGTTCTCTCTCCATCACAGACAGGGTAAAATGTAATGATCTAAAACGACAAAAAGTGATTTAAATTAGGAGTTAGACAGACTTTCCCATAGGTAAAGAAATGAGAGTTTCATTTCACTAAGCTCGCTTGCTCCCAACATGACATTAATGGTAATGTAAAAATGCCAACCAAACCATGCTTCCATAAGCTACCTTTGAAACTGTCATGCACACGGCATCCAAGGTGTAAGACTGGATGTTCAGCTCGATTTTGGTCATAAATTACAAACCAGAGAATCGTTACCTTACCCAACACATCTAAGTTAGAAAGGTTTAGGTTGGAAGGGTTTTTCAAAGATATCTAGCCCAACCCTGCTGCTAGGGGTAGGGATATCTTCTGTTTCCTCAGGTTGCCCACAGGCCCATCCAGCCTGACCTTAAAGACTTCCAGGGATGTTCCAGCTGACAAGGTTAAAGAGCTATGGAGACAGAAAACACACAGCAGCACTACAGATGATTTAGGAACCACCCAGATCTATTATTTAGAGTCTTCCACAGTTTTTGACAGGTGACTGTAAAACATGGGTTTGAAATCACTATTTTAACCCGCTATTGTGAGAAGCCACAAGTTCAGGGGTGTAAACTTTCTCTAAAGAAATCAATGGTAATGTAGAGTCTACCTACACAAGATATTTATGCAATCCCCATTATGGCAGTATTAGTACTCTTCCCAATATTTAATGTACTTCTCTTCACAAAACGCTCTAAGGTCAGCAGATCTGTGAAACCACGCAATTAAAACCACAAGATTTGGGAATCTCAAGAGAAAATGCTCAGTAAACCAGTCATGAAGAGTAATGCAGTGGTATCTCCTTGGAGGAAAGCACCCTCGATTTCTAGCTCCTGCTTTTTTCAGATCTGCCCAAATCACCGAATTCCAGCATATTGGGCAGACTGTACATGCACAGATCAGTGGAGCGTGTGCCATCGGTTCAGCACAGAGCAGGACAGGTGCTGTTAGACACTTACCAAGCTGTTAATGTGCACATTAACTGCTCCCACACGAGTGCTGGTCATCTGACAAGACATTATTTTCCTGCTGACTGAAACAATAGCAATTGCCTGTAAGAACATGCTGTTCTAGAAGGCTTAGCAGGTTTGTTGTTTGCCTATTTTAGCCAATGAGTGATTACATTTAAAGTAGATAAATAAGCCTGGAAATGCTGCTTATTTAGGCATACACCTACTCAGCTAAGCTTACAATTCAAATAACTAAATTATTTTATGAATCTAACACTAAAATGACTTACCAAAAGCCACAGAATGACCAGCCATGTCTCAGACTTAGGTTTTAGTTGCATGACTCGTTCTCTCTCTATATGGTCTGATTTTTCAAAGAAGATTTTTAAATTTAGGAGAATAGAAATCCAAGATGAGGCATGGAGGGCAGAAAAAAAAATCATGTGATGACCATCTCAGCAAGGCTTGAGTGTGTTTTTTTATCTTCCTGGTCCTTGTCTGTAACAGAAATACACTACTAGTAGATCCCAATTAATAGATTTCTCAGTGTCTATCAAATTACAGTGCTACTTGTCTTTGTATGTTATCAAATGAGGATCCAACCCTGAAGCACTTCCAAAACACAAATAATACTTCTGTGTTACATACACAAATAATAGGGTTTACTTTTCTGAGTGTACCCACAGCTGTTTCGTGAGTGTGAACCACTCACATCAGGAAGGCTTTTGAATCAGATCCATGCTCACAGATTACTTTTAAAGCAATTCTCAAAGAACCATGAGAGAATATATTTTGTGTTTCATTTTTATTTTGCAGATAATTTTTTCTTAAAAACTTGCAAGAAAGCTGAGTTCCAGCTTCTCCAAAAGAACAGAGGCAGCTACATTGCTTATTCTAGGCTTGAAAACATTTTGCATGGCCAGTGAGAAATCCTTTAGAAATTCCAACACTGATTTCAGCACAAAATCTTTTCACAATGCCAGTATCAGACTACTTTGGAGCTGAAAAGCAAAGCCTTTAATTAACCTAAGTCTGCAAATACAAACAGCTTCCTGAATTAAGTATTAGAGAGAACATCTTCCTGGGCAGGAACTCTGGAGCCTACAGCACTTAGTGAAGGAAAGGGGATGATAACTGTTAGGAGAAAAGTCTGCTACTGGACCAAATGTGTATTTTTGTGGAAATTCAACCCCCCACTCCCACCACTGCAACTCTTCAGAAGCAAGAAGATATCTTAGAAAATATTGCTGCTAGAATGAAATTCCAGATGTTAAACTGAAAGTATGCACAATAACTTAAATTTTATGAGCATGGACCTACATGGTGCAATTTTAACAGAATTATGCAGATTTGGTGCCCCCTGCTGTCTTTTACTACCAGAGTGACCTATGAAAAATATGAATAAGTGATTAAACATACTGAACTGCACAAAACACTCCCAAAGAGCAAATGAAGGACGCTGTTCAAAAAGGCACATTTAAACTAGGGTGTGAGTCCAGAGACTGCTTTGGTGAAGCACCCGGGAGCTGAGAACAGCAGAGCTCTATGTTGGGAATGATCACAAGGAGGAAAAACATTGAGTGCACCATGGCCAACAGCAACCACACAGAGAGCTGAGCTTCAGCCTTGGCACACCTCCATTGCTTCAAAACAGGACCACAAAAAAGACTCAATTTCTTGAGGGGATAAAGCCACAGGAAATCCTTGTGGTCTCTCTCTTCTCGCTCAACACTGGTTCTGCTGCATTCCTGTCTCTCACCCCCAAACGGGAGAGTTTAAACACTCTGAATACTTTCATATGATAGGAGCACCTAAAAGTCTCAAAAAAGATGAGTACCAGTGGTACCCCCAGGTACAAACCGGGTGCATCTACCTAAGTTTGTGTTACCAGCTAAAATGGAAGACACACTCCAGGAGCACACCCAGCAGAGCGGGCTCGTGCATGGGACAGGCCCAGAGCTAACCTGAAGTACAACCCCTGCAGTTCGGGTGGCAGCACAACCTGCTTCTCTCTCCAGAGCAAACCTTCTGGGGCCACACTGCAAGCTAAAGGAACTTCAAATGGGACTCACCTGCTGGATCCCACTGCCTCAGAGGGTGGTTATCTCACCTCTCCATCCTTCTAGCTGCTTGTTGCCAGTCCATCCATTTCATTAACCCCAGCAGCCTTCTGGCTTCTTGCTTAACTTCCTGACTTTAAAAAGTAATCTCTCCCTTTTTTCGCCCCTAGGGCTGGTTTTTAGTTGGATCAGTTTATTGTATGGTCATGTGGGTGCCTGGTCTGATGTAAGAGGGGGAGGAATGTCCCTTTGGCAGCAGCACAGTCTCAGATTGGCTTAAGCTAATCATGAAACTTCTGTCCTAAATCAAATAAGGCCGAGAGGTGCCGATGGGTGCAATGGCTTGTCCAAACTAAAAGAGCACATTTCTAGCACAGCTGGGTTGAAATCCTGCTATAACCAATGGCCAAGATACTGTATCACTAACTTCTTAAAATTTCTCTGTTGATCTCTTGCCTATTCTTTGCACTCCTACAGGAATACTAAACAATGTCAGTGATGAAGAAGCAAAGCACATTGCTCCACCTCAGCCTCAGCAAAGAAGCAGACAGGACTTTTCCAGGAAGAATATCTCTTTAAGTGATTTCCTACTGCAAATCAACAGGCTAACAAGTGATATCTTTGTCTGCTTAAGCTCAAAGACATTTCTTTAAAGGGGCCTTCATTCAGTAGTCACAAGTAATCAGTTATTTCCTTCCTTGGGTATCTGTGCTTGAACAAACAAACAAAAACCAAAACCAAACCAAACTAAAATGAAAACACCACCAACAAAACAAACAAACAACAAAAAACAAACCAAACAAAAAAAAAAGCCAATCAAACAAAAAACTCCACAGATAAGGGACAGTCCTGTCTTGCCACAACAGGGGTGTTCAATGACTTGAGACTGGTGCCTTTATTCCTGAAATCATGGGTGCTAAAACAGCATTATGCTCTACTTCAAGCAGATGTGCAGCAGAGGATGCTTCATCATTTCATATTCTCCTTGTGTTGGAAGGCTTTTAGGACTGACATTGAATCTATGAGTCACTGACTGCTCTGGAAAGGCTTATTAGTGAATAAGATGACATTTCTGTCATTTTTAGTGCTTGAGAAGGTTTTTCAAGAAAAAAGAATTTATTCAGTTTCTGTGACACTTATTTATACATGCAAGTTTTAAATGGCCATTTCCAACTCTTGAACTCCTGTGACTTAGTGAGATGGTATGATCTGTATTACATCTGCTGTAGCAGTATTTAAACAAACATCCTTGATCACGCCCATAATCTAGTTTTTCTTCTGGTTTTTATTTCACACATATTATTTTCATACCTCAGAATTCAAAACACCAGAAAGCAGGAGTTTGGTCTGGTAACTATTAAATTAGTTGCACCCTGATACAAACCCAACTTGCTTACTACATCCTTTATACTCATCATTTTACTCAGTGAACTGGCTGCAGGGACTGTCTAAAAATTCACTTCTATCTCCTCTAAGTGTTGTTTAAGTCAGTGGTCTGTCCTCTATTCACCTCTTTTCAGGGTGAAACACAGCCACACACAGCTATGTCAGGGGTTGTGCAAGAAGAAGATTATGAGGGTGGATCCACTTGTTTTGATCTCCTGACAGAGCACTGTGGCTTACCCTGCTACCAGGCTGTGGGGGTCCTCCTGCAGCCACCTCCTTGCTCTTTTTCCACTCCTAAGATCTCTTCTTTTTCTCCTTTTTCTCCTTTTCCTGTCTTTCTCCTTGAAATTAATGTGCATGTCTAGCAGCCACCACTTGCAAAGAGCCAGTCCTCAATACTCTTGAGAGCAAGGAGCCAATTTTTAACTATTGAAATGAATTTGAGTGCTGGAAGAGCTGCTTGGACACAGGAGGGAGGTGTGCAGAGGGGTGAGTGTGGAGGTTTAAGTCAGGTCTTATTATCACAAGACCTCAGGGCACTGGCTAATCAGTAGGGGTGTAACTTTATTGGGAAAAGTGTCTTTTATGATATTCATGTCTGTATCTGAAACATTCCATTTCAATGAGACACCAGGGACACTTATGAGCCACTAGAGTGCTGCATCATAGCAATTAATAACAATTACTGGGAGACTCTTCCAGGGCATGGCAAGCCCTAGAGAGTGGGAAGGGATAAAACACATCACTATTCATATCTTTCCAAGTATGCTCTTCCCAACACAGAAACTAAGGTAAATATCAATATACATGTCAGACTTCTTTCTTCTCTCAGTATACTCTTTTTCCTGTAATCCAAGTATTGGGACACATTTCTTCCACCTACTACATATCTGGATTTTCTTTTACCTAAAAATGCAGGTTTGCACACTGTGAGTTGTAGCTTTCTCCTCACAGGACAAGAAATCAGTTTTATAATAAAGAATCCAGACGAGGAAACCAAAAATCTCCAAACTCAGTTCACAGTGTAAACAAAAGACTTTGCACTTACTCCACTTGTTGGACATCCTGTCTAGAATAGGATGGCAAATTGCCCTAGGCTTTGTTTATGCTGGCTAGCAAAATATGCTATAATCAAAGCAGAAGACAAACTGGTTTCTAACATGATTTGTCCAGTGTTTGAGGAATAAAATTAAACTTTTTTTAAGGCTAAAACCCAACACAACCAACCAACTAAACCAGTGGAATGATTGAAATGAGCTACATATAATTCAAAAAAAAAAAAAAACAAACCAAGAATAGGCATCAACGACCCAGAGCCACAATTCAAGTCATTTGAATATAGAATAAACAGTGGAGGGACACCATGCAAAACCAAATTTCTGCATATCCGTATTTCAGGGTTGGCTTAAAGAGCAAAAGATCTGTTCACCATCTCCTTCTGAAGACTAAACCAGAATTGAGCTAAGTGTATACATATGTTGGTATATCAGTAAGTACTATTCTTATGTTAGAACAACATTTTATCACATACATTTGTTCTTATCAGAAGCTGGAAGACAAAATCACTCTTTATCCTGCAGTTAACAACAGGTGACAATCTGCTAGCATTACAGTAAACAGTGCACTTTATCAAGCATTACCTCATTTTCACTCTTCTGTTTCCATCTCTTTGTGTCCTTGTAAAGACTGGGGCAGCAGGTGTGAAACAAGGACTACTAAATGTTACAGAATTCCAAGTAATAACATCCAAAACCTGTTTTTTCTTTCATGATGAACAACTTTAGCTCCAACATGTGCAGTTTAAGGTAATTTTATCCTGAATTCAGCATTTAAGGATTTTATGACAATTCAGTATTTCATGTGGTCCTATTAAATATACTGATGATCATAAGAATTTTTAAACAGTGTGAAATAGGTAATATTGATGTTCTTGCAAAGTGATTCTGTAGCACAGCCTTTCAGTTTGTGTTCGTGTATGTGTGTCTCTTGGTTCTCTCCTCACCCTATACAGCTGGACTTGCCCGAATGTCTCATTTCTCCCTTTCTGGCTGCAGTTTCCCTGCATGAAAACTGGGCAGGGTAGATACGAATAAAGGGTGGGAATACAGATGTCACCCCAGTTCTGGATGAAGACAGGGCACACACACACTTAGGGTGCTGAAGAGCACTGCTGAGGCACGCAGTATAACCACAGCTAATGCAGCCAAGACAGGGCCTTAGGCAGCAAGTGACTTTGCAGCTCTGTCTAATCTCCAGGCTTATAAATGGATGCCTTCTGACATTGCTCCTTCTGCTGTGTAACTCTTCTTACCTGTAAGAAAAAGCTTCAGTGGTTCCCTGAGACATTCCCAAACAATAGATATAGTAATATATTTATAATGGGAACCTGCTGCTTGGTCCACTGCAATTAGATATTCTGAATTCTGATGGCATTCCTTTATTTTTAACATGCCACCGAGAGTAAATATTTAATGGTCAGTGATCCCTAAACAATAGAGTTTAATTTCTCATTTACCAGGTATACGGGAGTAAATCTGTATTCAGAGCTCTGTAATAAAACACAGCTCATAAAGTAATATTATGCTTTGGAATATGAGGCATTATACACAGCATATAATTGAATCATTCTTGACTCCAGCATAAATGGTCAGAGGTGAATGCCACCTGGATTAATACTAATTACACCTTGCACCTTTATGAACAGATTGACCAAAGCACTTACCAGCCATGCACACAAGCAACTTGTTCTAAGCCACACAATGAGTCAGTGGCAAACAAAGGAGAGGAAACAAGGTTCCTTTATCTTCCAGACTTCTTCTGAGCCAGCCTCTCACCAGCAAAAATTAAAAGCCGTTTCATACTTCATAGCTACTTTTTGTCAGTGTTTCACCAGAGTTACAACCTCAGCCTCACAATGCATTAAAAAGCTTTGTACAAGTAAATACATAAATATATGCGTGTGTGTTTTAAATATGGCAAAACAAAAACTTAATGGAATAAAGCCTTACAACTCCTAAAATAGCTTTTTTTTACTACCTGTACACACTACCAAGGGAAAGAGTACTACTCTAAAAGCACACATTTATTGTGTAAACCTCAGTATTTTGTGCAGCCTTTAGGTTCAATGCAGTCCTACTGTACTACATTTTTATACTTCTTTAAATAACCACTGGGTGTCACAGTTATCAACAGAAAACACTTGGGGGACTTTTCCAGGTTCATTTCAATAGGGATTCATATCATCACAGATAATACTAATTCCTATATCTGTAACATTAATATCCACTCCCCTTCTAAGATGAGGAAATGGCTTCCTCAATAAAAAAAGTCAGAGTTAATACAAACTGTGTTCTTTTAGAAAATGTAGCAAAATGGAGATATATATTTCAAACTTAGCCTACAGGTAAGATTCTGTCATACTGCATATTTGTGAAGTTCACTGCTGGAGTGGAATGAAGCAATTCTAGACTTCGTGGACTTAAGGAAAAATTTCCATAGGCTTTTTCTTTCAAAAATTAGGTGACATGAGAAACAATTATTTCCCCTCCACTTCATAAGGACCCCATTCACTCAAAGAAAATCTAAATATTTTTGCAGTACAAACAGCACTACAACCTTATGCTTCAGGTCCCAGCTCTCAGAATCACACAACTAGCAGAAGAACATGAGTTTTCTTATATAAAAAGTAAGTTTATGGTCTCCATCACAGAAAAGAAAATGTGACTCCAGTGACTCTACAGGTTTGCAAAAAACAGCTTTAAATCATGTGAACTGCTCCACATCTTTGTTCAGTTGTCAGCCCCAAAGGGACAAAGCAGTGTTCACCCCACAAAATCCCCATGAGATGACAATTTCACCCACCCACGTGTGTGCCTTACACCCGGAGTACTGGAGAGCTGCTCTGGGCATCCAAAGCATAGGCAGCACCAAGTAAACTACTTGTAATTATAGGGGCTGTGTCACCATATACGTGATCCAAATGATCCATGAGGAAAGGCTGGCATGGCTGGGACACTTGGGAGAAGACAGAGTGGACAGCCAAAGGACTGGTGCTCCTAAGTGCCAAGGGATGCCTGCAGGACACTTGGGAAGCCTCTGTAGTACACATGCTAACGGATACTGATCTGGAGCAAATGCTAAGAGCAGTCAGGGATTCATGTTTGGGATAATTCTGGAAACAGAGTTTTGGGGCTCTTTGCCAGGACCTGTAAGATGTGAAGAAAGAAGGAAGAAGGTATTCCATGGATATCTCCTGTATCTTGGAATATGACATTTGAAGGCTGAATTAAGGAGCGTGGGTCAGTTACCAGCCGCCACATTTCTCATTCTCTACTTTTTCTTACCCATCTCTAAGTTCAAAAATGGAGACAACTAAAAATGGAAGCAGAGAACTAACTTAATCCCTGAAAATCAGGCTCCACAGAAGCACCTACGGTTCCTGGCCACAGTTCAGGTGGCGGGTGAGAGATGCAGGCTGAGACATGGGCAGGTGAGACAGAAATGCCAAACAGGCACTGTCATGAGAGATGTGTAACACATGGCAAGCACCAGCCTCTCTCTCATGCACTATGTTTAGGGCCTCAGATCGCCCTAAGCAACCACCCTGCCCTGCCCAGCATTTTCTAACTCCTCCATTTTAGCCACTTGCTGCGTGATCAGCTAAAATGACTGTCTCAGCCAGAAATGTGATTTCTTTTTTATTTTTTTTTTCCTTTAACCTATATTCATCCAAGTCCAGATGCACAGAAAAAGGCAACATGCAGGAGAATGCAAGCATTATCTAATACATAAAAGATGGATGCAGAGAGGAAGAGAATTAAGCTGTTCTTCATGCCCAGCATGGCACGATAAGAAGTAATGGGTGTGAACTGCAGGTGGGAGTTTTAGATTAGACATTAGAAATGGCTTCTTTTAACAGTAGGCATAATAAGGACTTGAATAGATTGCTTGAGGAGGCTGCAATAGATTTCAAAAACAGGTTAGACAAACATTCATCAGGAATCACATTGGTACACATGTTTGCAGACTGGAGCAAGGAATGTATTGCTCAAAGTCCTTTCCAGTCCTGTTTTCCTGTGATTTTTTGATCCAAAGATGCCGAATGACCCATTTTTTTTGCTAGGGATTGGTCTTAAATCTCACAATTTTAAAAATCTGCAAGCAAAATAATAGGAAGGACTTTCTAAAAAATAAACATTATTACTACTCCTTCTCTTAATCAAAAAACTCTCCCACTCTGCAACATACTCAACTACAAAGCTGAACACAGTCAGTAAAATACTGAAAGCATTAGCAGCGCTGCTAACAATAATCTGGCAATAGTACAGCAAGTGATCTGAAATCCGGATTTCTTTTGACCAACTTCTTGCCACTTGTACCTTTCTGTCCTTCTTTGCACCCAAACACAATACATAATTTTCTAAATTACTTCAGCTTTTATGCACACTTTCATTAACATAGCAGGTGCAGTTATTTAGACCATTAATGTCCTAGCAGTAGTGGAAGTTGGGAGTGACCCCACTGCAAATTAACAGTTCAGACACAAGAGGTGAATGGTGCTTTAAAATACAGCTGGAAATCTTCCACTGTACCCAAACAGGACTTGTTCCAAGGTCCTTGTCTGAAAGCTGCCCTCTTAACACAAGTCACTTGAGTTGGAGGAGAAAAGCATTACAGATTAATTCTGGTTTGTGGAGAAAAGAGGCTCTTTTCTTCCAGCTGAAGTTGAAAGCTGCCAGCAAACATCAGCGACCTATTTGGAAATTTTGGACTGACTGCTCATGTGATTTGACCATGGACTTGTTCTCCACTTTCTATTGTATTATTTCTATGAAGTCAGTCACCAAAAGCTTCTCTGAGTCAAATTCATTCTTTCTGCCCTTTCCCCTCACACTACTGTGCCTCTATTTGTCTTTCCCATTCCCATCACTTCTCAGCAATAACTTCCCTTCCAATAGTTTGAAAGACTGATGCCAACATTAAAAATAAACCTAGAGGGGAATCCCCCCTATTCAACCTGTTCAATGTTACCTTTCCATTTTGTCTCCTCTTTCTAAACTCTAAGCTTGCTGGGGCATGGACAGACATAAATTCAAACTAAGTATCTCCAAAAGTAGGGCTCACTTTGCCTGGGCCTGTTGGGATTACTGGCACATGGACGTTAAAGGCATTGCATTTATGCACTGTAAATAATGCAATGTAATATAATGTCAGATTGTGGCTACTACCACACACCTTAGGAAACAGAGAAAATAACCTCCAGGAATTCTTCACAAAATATTACAAAAATTTATTTTAAAAAAGGAGATGCAAAAAGGGACAGTGTGATAAATCCTGCCGAGAATGTGCTGCTCAAATGTCAAACCACACTGACAATTACTGAACACAGAACTGGCCACAGAGTGGGGTCCCACAACGTGTGTTTGGTAATTGCATCACCTGTGCTACATATTCTGAATAACTTCGGCTGAACTACCTGACTTATTACTCATGTAACCCTATAGTTAAATGCAGGATATGGCTGCACAGCTCAGCACAGCACTCCTACCAAGTAACTCCAAAACAAGACGCTGGAGAGGTGTGTCACCAGGCTGCTCCACCCCGGATAACGAGAACAGCAGCCAGCTGGGAAGGTGGGCTCAGGTGGGAGACCCACATCTTCCCAGGACAATTGTTAGACCCATCTCACTTCAAAGACTTTAAGAAACAGCCTTTTGATGTCTATGTAGCATATATAGATGTTAAGATAAGATCTGCTTCTCTTTTAACTGAGGGACCTCTCTAAGTCAGATTCCAGTCCTTCTTGTTCACAGCCACACAAATTGCTCTTCTTCTGAAGAGCTAAAATGATGGTGATGTGATCAGAAGTCACAGCAAATTTAGTGTTACATTGCTGTTGATTAATCAGATTATTAAACACATTTTCATTTGTTTCAGTGGACCCCATGTGGCCCCACGCAGGTAAGATCATAAAAAATGTGCACTGAGCCAGTAGAGCTTACACACAGGTATAAGCCAGTCTTAAAACAATGTAAATCTCATTTAGGTAAACAAACAACAGGCCAAATATGTCATCTACCTGAACTTATTAAAATAGCAATCTATAACAAGTATTACTTGGGTTAATCACCATGAGTCATACCCAGTGGACCTCATTCTGATATTCCTTGTTCTTCCTCATATAAAACTTCTGCGGTGTAAAGAGAGCAGGATTAGGCCAAACAATTCCATGAGCTCATTAGCTTCACACCACAAACACAAATCAGACACGCGTAAGAATAAAGAGCCAGTTTGGCGAGATACCACGATGCCAAGTCAGGTCAGTCAGGTTATAATAATTTTTAAATAACACTCTTCCAAGTTTCAGTGTTATTTATTTGCATGCCAGTGTCACCCAGAACAATCCAATCCTCTTTCCTCCTATGAAAACCTTTGAAAAAACTGAAAGAAAAATTTTCAGCCTGATCTGTACAAACAGAAATCCAATGTAATGACAAATAAAAATGATAGTTGAACTTGAAAACCCTTAATGAAAACATCTTTACAAATTACAAGACTGATATATATCTACTGATCAAGAAACAAAAAGCATAAATCAGCACAGGTTGAACACCAGAGAAGACATGATTTCTACTATTCTATCTATTTTTGATTATGTTTATCCAAGCAGCAAAAATTCCCCATCTCAGAGGCCTTATATTGCCTTGCCCCTGAAAATGCTCCCTTTTGAAACATCACTTGTGTTATTCCCTAAGGAATACAAAGATCCCATGTAAAATTCAGCAGGCTGAGCATTCTGGAAGGTTTCAGTAAAAAAACTAGTATTTTAATTATGTTTTGAAAACGCTCGATAGTGGAATAACTATGCAATATTATTCATCAATACTTGTTTCAAAAGCCAAGTCGTGGAAGCAGCTGCTGACAATCTGAATCTGCCTCAATTTACTGTCTTCACAGTATCTGTAGTTGAAAAAATCCAGACCAAGGATTTCCAGACCAGGGTTTGTTCCACACATTATTTACAGTTTAAATTAATGCTCATAGGTATTCATGTTATATAGGTAAAATGATAAAACCCATGAAAGGTGTTGAAAGGCATAGCTAAAATTGCTATTCCTATGACAAACTTTAGAACATATGTGAAGTAGCATAGTCTTATTTTTCACATAACATATTTGTAATATGTTTTATTAGCCTTATTAATACTTTGTTAACAATATCGATAAAACACAAATATTTAATATGCTATAAATGTAAGATGTTGAGTAATATATCAGTTCTGTGTAGAAGACAGGTTAAGGATGTTTTAGCATCAAATAACTCATAAGATTTCAGTGAAGTCATAACGTGTTCATACCAGACATTTTAGGATATATGCATGGTCAAACTTTTTAAACAATGAAATAGATGATCCTAAGTATCTTCTCAAGTGTTGAAATAATGCTATCAAAATATTGTTGAAGAAGGCATGCAAATATGTGTTATGGGGTAATTGACCTTATAAAATATAAAAATTAATATGAAAAATGAATGGGTTTAGTGAAGTGCCTATTTCAGAGTTTTGTTGAAAAGGCTTTATCTTCAACATAGAATACCTGCATTTCTTCTTTACTTTCACAAAGGATAAGAGATTGTGGGAATAAAGGGACACTGTTGTTAGTTTTGTATACACAGAATGCTTACTGCATTTAATCAGTAAAGGTTTTTAAGCTTTCACCTTGCTTTTTGTTCCTCTGATAATATTTCTATAATCATTTTAATGGTGTGCATGTTTTTAAAGTAACAAAACTAATTAAGTGTTGGTGACTACCCTTTACTATCTAATGAACTGCACACAGGCTCCAGTTGGGCCCAACAGTCACAAGACACATACCCTGAAAAATCAAGAGGATGGAGAGCTCTGGGAGCAGCTTCAATATAAGATGTGCTAGGTCTAGACCCTCAGAGATCCCCCAAAAGTCATCCTCAGATCCCCCCTGGTAACATCCTTGGAGACCTTCTGCTTCTTCAGGTGACCTGTCAATAGCAGCCTGAGCATCCCACAGCTGAGTCTGAGGAACCATTACAGCCCTTGAGGAGAGATGATGACAGATCACCGAGAAGGGGTGTGATGGTACAGCTCTGCAACCCACGAGCCACAGCCTGGCCTCCCTGTAACACAGGAGAGGTGTTCCACTGCCACAGCTCACTGTGGCCGTCAGTGGCACACTGGCATCTCTCACCTGAAAAGACACTGTTTGAATTTCCAAATTTGCAATCACAGTGGTGGACTGTAGGCCAGAACTCACCTCTTTTAACACTTCCCACCTACGAGTCAGTCTTACACTCTAATGTAGCTGGGCTAGGCTCCCGCAGTGTCACTGCAAGACACCAGAAAGTGACACATCCCATCCTATGATAAAGGTCTGGCATGAATCACCTTTGTGCGTGCCTCCACCTCTCCAGAGGAAGCCTAGAAAAATACCTGGGGCCAACTGCTTAACTTAGAGACATACGAAGTCAGCCTAGATTAATCCCATGAACTATGTTTTTCAAAAAGAAAGTTCTATCAAAGTTTTCCTGCTAACATTGTTGTTACAATAACAGCAGAGCAGATTTATCAAGCTACCTACTTTGCATTTGTGTCAATGCTCCTGGCAAAATGAAATTAGTTCTGTTCAGCTGTGTCTTTGGCACCGCACATCTTTGGCAGGGGACTCCAAACAACACATGGGTATTCTTTTAGCTTCAGGGAGAGGAGTCTTTGTCTTTTAGGACCGAAAGCTTGAGCTCATTTCAGAATGCATTGTGAGGTTTTGAGAGGCCACAGTGTGCAATATAATTATTTACTTCGAGGTGACAGATTTGTTATAATTCATAAAACCAGGTTCCAACTGTGAAAATGGAGTAAACAGTACTGCCCACAGAAGTTTGTCTATGCATGCACTGAAATATTTAAAAGACAGAGCCTTTGATCCCAATTTTACAAAACTCCCCTTTCCTCCTTCCAGCTGGAACTACTTCCCACCATGCCTCCCAGCACTGATGGTATCCAGCAGGACACAGTCCCCTCTCAGATGTGGCGCTCTGAAGAAGCATTATTAATTTGGACTTACTTACAAAGAAGGTGTTGGCATTTGTAGAGAATGAGCAACTACCTCGAAAATTCTACAGATGTAATTGTGTCTATTGTATCATCTTGTCCTGATGGATAAAAATAGGAATGACAGTATCTAGGGTGTCCTGCCCATTAGTCCAACAGGTGATGAGTAATGCAGCCAAATGAATATCAGTAAATCCTAGCTACTACACCATGCTTCAGAAACCCTCTTGGCACTCTTCTTTAAGAGTAAAGCCACAAAAGCATAAAGGTTTAATCTGCATGTATTTGAAATTATTATATTATTTATGAGGCAAAGATTTGAATAAGATGTATTAGTTGCTCCAAACACGTCTCACTAAAAAACTATGCCAGCCTATATTCCACAGATCGTATCCTCTTCAAAACCTCACGAAGTATTATAGAAAATTTAGTAAATGTTACACTTTCAATTTGAGAAATCAGGTTGGTTTAGTACAAATGTCCCAAATACATTAGTCAAAGACAAAAAAATTAAACTCTCTGACACTAGGAGCCTTTGGAAAAGGATCTGAAGACACTCTTCTGGAAATCAAAATGTAATGTTTAAAAGTCATTGGATCACATGGGTTTAACATTTTACTGCCTGGTGTTAGCCTCAGACAGCGCTTGTGTCTTGCATGAGTGTCCTGAAAGCCTGAGTGATCAGTCTTCAATACTGCACAATGTTCTTTCCCACTCCTGCATCTCAGGCCAGTCTAGTTCTAGAACCACATCCTTTTTCAAGCATGCAGAAAAAGTATTTTTGTGCTGGATTAGAGGTGGTGTCTTGGGTTCTTTATCAGAGTAACTATTTGAAACTTCGTGAGGTCTTAAGTCTGAGAGTAAGCGCCAGAATGGATGCACCAGAAAACAAATTAGATGAATTGGCGGAGACTTTTTACTATATAAATGTATTGAGACACACAAAGGAATCTTTTCTCTAATTTTGTGGCTCTTTATTTCTGATGTAAATATCATGCACCAACAAGGATGAAGAAGCTTGTATGGAAAGCTGTATTTTTAAGTAAAGGTACAGTTACAAGAAAAACTAATTATTTCCCTTAAAATAAGGGGCACTTAAATAGTAGTGCAATGTCATTCTTGTGACGCTAGCCTTTAATCTCTTGCCCAAAGTAAGGAGGGTCTGGTTCACTTGCTTTTTTAAACATGGACTTGGAAAACCATATATTCCTGATTAAGAAGGGGAAAAAATTAGTAAGTAATCCCAGGGCTCCAAGGAGCTATTCACAAGCTTAATGTTTAGATGTAATCTTCTGGTGATTACGTAATAATTTCCCCTCTCTGCCCATTCCAGAGTGGATATGAGATACTACAGTCTACATGCCTGGTCTTGAATGTTTAGTTCCAGGTGTGAGAGCTCACTGAAGTTGCCTAGAGAAAGGCCAAGTGTACATGTCATTCTGGGAGAGACAGGTCCTAGTTCCAAGGAGAGGCAATAGAATGTGGTGTGTTACCCTACTCAGGGTTAGGCTCTAGGAGTTATGTGGGAGTTGGCAGACACAATTAACAAGCCTGAAATAACAACTGCCTTGAGAGCCAGCAAGAAGTAAAAGGCAGGGGAGCAGCCCTCAAGTAGGAAAAGTAAAATAACTGCAACAATAGAAGGACAAATCTAATCTCATACAAAAACACCGATAACCCATCTGAGACCTGGACGTGAAATTGACACGCTGATATTAAGGAACACAGACCAGAAGAAACAGCAAGCTTGGAAACCTTCATGGAACAAAATCAGTGACTGGCTTTTCTGTGGAATACCTGCCAGCTCCTGCTGCACACAGTGGTCAGAAGGGGATTTCATAGGTGCTAGAGTGAACATTTACACCTATGAAGATGTGGAGAAAAATAAAGAAAAACCCAAGCACGCTGTTATTCTGTCCATTGCAAGTCCATTGAAGCCCTGACACGGTGGCCTACTCTTTCCAAATCCTGGCTACACGTAATTTACGAAACATCTGAAAATGCCTGATATAATATACACACAGAGATTCTGCAAGGTGATATCTAAGATAGTCCCAGACAGATAAATCCTGCATGCAAAGCAAGTCTGACATGTCAGATTCACAGCATATGCAATATTGTCTTGCTCAGAGAAGTTGCACAGTAAGTACCAGTCTGGCATCACACCCCTTGCACATGCATGTTTTATCTGTCCTTACAGGGAGGTTTGAGTTCTCCCAATACATTCTGCACTTCCAAAAAGACACCTATGGCAACAGAAATACAGGGAAAACCATGCCATGTATGCTCTTCCTATGAGAAATTGCACTGACCATGTAATAATATGACACACCCTGTATTAAACAGGATGTTCTGTACCACATGGGATCCTCAGAACTTTCTGACATTTATTTTTGTGACCACACCACGCTGTGCTTACCCAGGAGAGCACAGAGGTCAACATCAGTGTATGCACATGAATTTAGTGGACAGAAGACACTGTGTGATTACCTAATATTTAATTAGGTTGCAACAATAGCACTACTGCCCCTATCCTCACCACGCAAGCTCAGCTACAAAGCAACTTGATGGCTGTACTGAAGCTTTGGGATATATTATCAGTAACCCCTGAGACACGACAATTACCAAGTCACCAATACTGTTCCCCCCATAATACAAGGACAGTCTTGTAGAAAGTATAATCACAGCAAAATTAAAGTTGGGCAAGACACTTTGCAGGTCACTGGTTCAACCTCCCCCTCCCTCCACAGCTATCTTCAAGGATAAACTAGGTTACTCAAAGGCTTTTCCTGTCTAGTTTTGTCTCCAAGGATGGAAAATACACAGCAACTCAGGGAAAGTGTTCTGTTACATGACCACTCTCACTTTAAACTTTAGTTTTCTTATACACCATTGCAATATCTCTGTGCGCAGCTTCTCACTTATCCTGTTGGTGACCATTTCAGAGAGAGGCTTTGTGCCATCTTCCCTATAATTCCCTCTGGGAAGATGCACATTGTAATTAGATCCTGGTGTGGCCAAACCTACTTCCTCACACAGCACGTGCTCCAGCCCCTATCACCTCAGCAGCCTCTGCTGAACTGGCTGTTCCCAAACCGTGGACCGTGTGTATCCAGTGTGGCCTCACCAGTGCTGCACACAGAGCTTGTACCTCCTGGGTATATGGATAAGGCAGCCCTGCAGGTGTTGAAATCCCATGAGGAACTTCTTTTGTCCCCCAGGATGGCCAGGCCCCTTTCTGTTGGGCTACTTCCAAGTCAGCTGGTTCTCAGCCTGTAGCGTCCTGTCTGTCACACATTTGGGACTTTGCCCTTGTCTCTGTTGACCAACACAAGGTTCTCACTGGCCTGCTCCTGCAGCTTGGCAAGCCTGCTCTGACTGGCAGCTGTGGCCTCCTGTGTATCAACTGACGTCCCCAGCTTGGCAAGGGGATGAGCTGAAAACTTGCTGAGGGTGCACTCTGTACCACCCCGCACACGATGAACTTGTCAAACAAGACTTGCTCCAGTATTGATCCCTGGCCCCTCCTAACAGGGCATCAGTCAAGACTTAAACCAATGAGACACTACCCTTCAAGCCTGGTGCTACAGCCAGTTTTTCACATACATAGTCTGCCCAGCCCCCTCACATCTCCCAAGTTATAAGGCTATTGAGGAAGTCTACCAAAAGCCCTGATAATGACAAGCTTAAGTGGCACACTCTGCTTTCCCCTTGCTCACTAAGCCCAAAAGCAGTGACACTGGGTCAGACACAAGTGAACTTGTACTATCAGCCTTTGTTCAATCACCTGCAGTCTTCTAAATGCCATGGACTTTCAACTGTCATGGGGTGTGAGCCCAAACCCTGATACCAGCCCACAGAAGCTTAGGAGAAGTGGGGGTTTTTTCCAGCAAAATCCAAGATCAAAGAATTCTTTTCTTTTTCCTTGACCTTTATGGTCAGTTCAATCACCCAGTCCTGCAGCAGGCCCACATATTCCCTCATCCTCCTTTTGCTGCCAATTCACCTGTAGAAGCTCTCTATGTTGCCCTTCATGTCTTGCAGTTTCAAGTCCAGCCAAATTTTGGCTTTCCATATTCCACTCCTCTACTAAAATACTGACCATCCGCCTCTACATGAAGTGACAGAATCTCAGACCAGTGTAATTTTCTCACTATCTGCTGAATGATTTCAAGAAATGCTGTTTAAGGAAGTTGCTTATCTTTCATCCTTATCTAATTTTTTGGAAGTTGTAAGCATACCCAGGTGCCTGTTCAAGCATTTATTTAGCTGGTACTGTGGAAAATGCCATTGTTCTAAATTATTCTTTCTTCCTTTGTTCTTTGTTGTTAGTTGGTTTGTTTCCAGTAACCTCAACTTTGGTGCAGAAGAAAAGGGAAAGTATACACACCTGATAGGGAATCAAACAATTAATTACCTTCATCATGTAGCTTTGACTGCTAATCCATCTCTCAAGAATTTTCTCTAGTATTTTGTATTATGACAGATCTGCTGAAGCAGCCTCACATGGTTATTATCAAATAACTCAGGCCCTTAATGAGAGTTCCTTCCTATTATTCAGATCTGGACTATGTGCTCCATCCTCCTCTAAAACAAAATGGGGGGGGAGGGAGGGAAGTAAAAAAAAAAAAAAGAGCTAAATTAGCCAAAGTTTATTAGTTCTAGTCAGCTCATAAATGATAACTTCAAGGGGTTGTTTTTTCTTACTTGAATTCCCAGACCTAGAAAATGGAAGTGTTTCTTGCTTTTCAAGCATTTGTATTTATTCTAGAATGTCCCAAGACAGGTTTCTTACATTTAAGAGATACCAGTTGTTCAAAGTATTCTATATTTGTAATTTCATTGGTTGTTTTTGACAGGGAGTGATTGGTCTCTTTGGTTTTCTAAACTATCACAATGAATAAGAAGTATTTCTCCAACATTTTTTCTATTAAAGATGTGGATCTGCACAACAGGAAGTTATCTAAATTCCAATATAGTCTAAATTCCAATATAGTCAGAATTCTACACATTCTGCACAATTATGCATTACACCTCTGCTTAAGTAACACGGCTGATACTACAACTGAATTTAAGGTCGCCAAAATTTCTCTTCAAAATTTCTTTTCTGGGTGTTTATAAGTTTATTATTTTTTATAGCTGAATTGTTGCATTAATTCTCTACTTTTGGGAAACTTTGAAGATGCCTGAATATGATGAACTCATACTTCTGTTATTACAGTAGAGTCATCTGTCACAAGTGAGACGGGTTTTGATTCTCTGATTGTTCAAAAAGCTGCACACTTATTTGGATTATTAAATCTGCTCTCTCTCATCTGGGTGCAGAATAGAATCAGATCCAAATCAGGGCTTAGCTGATGAAAAACTGTCAAAGCACGGTGCATTACCGTTTTCACAATTCTCTTTTTCCTGTGACTGTGCCAGCCCTAGACCTGTCTTCCAAGATCCCCTCCTGGTGACCAGGGAAAGCCTAAGAGAAGTAAAAACCATCTCTATGATTAGGAAAGCTGTAAGTGACAAAAGACAAGAGGAGTAGAAGGTGGGAAGGGGTTTTAACCAAACCCCACCCCAGACACTGAGGCAGAAGGCAGGAAAGAATGATGAGAAACTTTACCTTCCTGAAAACCTAGTCTTGATCTTTTAAGTTCACTTCCAGGTGCCTTCACAGGGTCTGCACTGCTCTCTGTACTGTTCCTGTCATCTTTACCCAAGTCTTTGCATTACAGATTCGGTGATGGGATCTGGGGAGGACCAAGAAAGAACTCAAGAATGCTCAATGGAAATGAGAGATATACAGTAGGCAAGTGGCTAAAACACAAGTCTTGTGTTCGCCAGCAACGGTCGGTGAGCTAAGGAACACAAAATCAACATTCCCTTCTCTGGAAGACCAATATTGAATTTAACCCTACAGCCACACCTGGGCAGAGGTCAGGGACAAAGCTCTTTCCAACCTCTCCCTCTGGCATGAGTGCTTTGGCTGTTATCAGCCAAATATCTTCTGCAGCCTCTAAACAGGGCCAAGGTATCTACTTCAGCTGGCCAGGCCTCCGTGAGGTCCCATCTCCTTCTCTGGTTTCACTCCTTTCATGCATTTTATTTCTTCATGGAATTCTCCACTGGTCTTGGGCCTGTAGTTTCCCTCAGCTGGACTTTTTCAAAGTTTCACTCAAAACAAAGCACTATTGTTCAAACTTACTAGTTTAACCTAAGTCAGTACCCCTAAAATTTCAGCTTCTGAAGGGGAAGATAATTAGGTATTAACCTCAGCTTTCAAAAAGGAAAGAAGTTTGTTATTTCCCTTTGGGTTTTGGAGAAAAGTTCGAGCATACCAAAGATAAAAAATCTAGGCTCTAAACCAAATAACATAAAACATATTATTTCAAGATGCTATTTTTAAAAACCAAGATTTCACTCATCTCATGACTTTTGACCAGCGACTTGGCTCAGGATTTGAGTTTGTTTTCCATTAGACAGGAGGGTGAGCAGGAAGAAACCACAGGGCAGGGACTGAGACCCTTAAAATTCCCACTATTTTCTGACAGCCTATCCTGACTAATGCACCCCAACTCTCAGCATTCCTGTAAGATCTACAGCAAAATTGACATTTCCCTCCTTTTTCTGTGCCAACACATGCAGCGCCTACAAAAGACAAGACCATCAGCGGGTCAGAAACCTTCCAGTAACCAACCTGGGCAACACCAGGATGCAACTTCATTAAGCATTTTCGCTTTTTAAAAAAACCCAAACACAGAATCATAGAATCAGGGTTGGAAGGGACCTTCAAGACCATCCCATTCCAAACACCCCTGCCATGGGCAGGGACACCTTCCACTAGACCAGGTTGCTCAAAACCCCATCCAACCCGGCTTTGAACACCAGCAGGGCTGGGACAACCAAACCTCCCTGGGCAACCTGTTCCACTGTCTCACCACTCTCACACAGAAGAATTTCTTCCACACACCCAACCTAATTTCCCCCTCTTTCAGTTTGCACCCAATTCTCCTTGCTCAAACTGCATCAGGAAACTACCCGAGGCCGGAAATTACCCGGTCACCTCCACGGTGTCACAGGGACGGCAGGTCCCACCGAGACACGTCGGGGCAGCGGGCGCCCATCGAGCGCGACCACGCTCGCCCCTCTCCCGCCCCGGTGCTGCCGGGCGCGGGCACACACCGGGCACATGCCCGGTACCCCCGGCACCCCCTCGGGCACGACGCCCACGACCCCCGCAGGCGCCGCGGGACCCCGCACGGGCGGGCGGGCGGCGCCCCGAGCCGCGCCGTTGGGGCGTCCCCGTGCCCCTCAGGGGCCGCCCCGCCACCGCCCCCCGGCAGCCGTGGGGCCGTGCCCACCGCGGCCCCGGGCGGCGGAAGTGTGTGTAGGGGGCAGTGCAGGAATTTCCTGTGACGTCCCGGCCCGGACTCCATTAGGTGCAGCTGGGCTGAGAGGAGACAAACCCGGCGGGCAGCGAGCGGAGCGGGCCGGGCGCCTGGGGCTGCCGGGCGGGGGCTCAGGGC
>JACBWW010000067.1:2150757-2194195 GCA_020086605.1 Lanius collurio
AGTCCAACACCCAAATCTCGCCCCCGCCGCCTCCCCCTCCTCGCCCCCCCGGCTTCCCACCACGGCCGCTCTCGGCGAGGAAACTCTGGCCTCCGCTTCCTCCTCCTCCGACTCGGACACCGGCGGAGCCTCCCCGCCCCCGCGGAAAAAAGCCCGGGCCTCCCCGGCGGCGGCGGTGGAGGGAGCAGGAGAGCCCGGGGCTTCCGCGGGCAGAGCAGGCCTCACCTCGTCCCAGTCCCCCTCGCTGCCCGCCGGGCTCGCCCCCGCCGCCGCCCCGCTCAGAGGCAGCAGCAGCGGCGGCATCGCCAGCAGCGCCATGCAGGCCAACGGGGCGGGAGGGGGCCAGCAGCAGCAGCAGCAGCCGCCGCCGCAGGGCCCGGAGCTGGGCTGCTTGGGCGCCCAGAACGGCGAGGCCTCGGCGGGCACGGCCGCCGGTGACCAGCTGGCCCACGCCAACGGGCTGCTGCCCTCGGCCAACAGCGGCGGCCCCGGCGGCGGCAGCCCCGGCGGGCTCGGCGTCAACAACGGGGTGCCCGCCGCTGGGGGGCCCGGCCCGGCCGCCGCCGAGCTGGGGGGCAGCGGCGGCGGCAGCGCCCTGAAGAAGAAGAAGCGGCTCTCGCAGTCCGACGAGGACGTGATCCGGCTGATCGGGCAGCACCTCCACGGGCTGGGGCTCAAGTAAGTGGCCGCAGTGGGCGAGGGGCAGCGCGGCCGGGGCCGGGAGGGGGGAGGCTCTTTCCTTCCTTTCCTGCGTCGCCCTGACCGGAGGGTCCCCCCGGGGCTGGGGCAGCCCCGCAAGGGAGGGTCCGGCATGGGGTCCTCATGGAGGGATGGGCAGTCCGAAGTGGGGAGGAGAGTAGAGGAAGGGACCCCCGACGGGGGTGGGGGGGGTGGGGCGCGGGGGCTGGTGGTCATAACTGCCCCATGGCAGTCCAGTGGTCTCCAGCGAGGGGAGAGCAGTGCCTGGGTGCGAGGCAGAGTGGTGGGGCAGGCCCGGTCCCGGAAAAATGGAGCCGAAGCTGTGTTTTCCAAGCCTATGCCAGTGTCTAGCCAAGGGACAGGACAGGAGCTTCCCCTGCCAGGAATGGCAATATGGAAGTCGAGTTGCACACCGATAAGGGTAGATCAATACAAATGTGTTAGTGGGGGAGAAGTTATCTGGTAAACATAATGGAGCCCGCAGCTGGGCGTGGGGGGGCGGCTTTTCGCAGATGAGCTCCAAGATTTGGCTTGTCAGCTCGAAGGAAGCGACACAAAGTAAACTGCCACTTAAGCAGGCTGTTTGGTTCCCCTCTGGAAACCTTTCGCCCTCTAAATGGTGAAGGCCTCTCTAGATTTGTGGGGACACGTGTTTTTGCTAAGAATCTTACTCGTAAACAAGAAATTAGTATGTTGGCCCTTTCCTAAAATCAGAATAGAGAAAATAATTTCCCAGTAGAGTAGGGGAAGCCTTAAGTATTTACTCATAACACTTTGTGAGTAAAGCTAGCCAGCATGTCATAATTTTGGAAGGAGGCTAGAAAAGTCGTGCAAAGTGCTTATGTAGCTACCACAAAAGAAATCTTCAAAACACTGCAGAATGGGTCAGCTATAAAGAACATATCCCATAAAATAAATTGCCTCTGACACAAGAGGCAAGTTTACAGCAGCAGACAACTCGTGACTATTCATAGATGACACCACAGTAAATAAGCTATTTTTAGCATAAAAGGGGGAGGGCTACAGGTTCCCGAGTTTGTTTATTTTTTTTTAAGGAGCCAGTCTTTTAAGAAGTGATGAAGAAGGAAAATTTAGGCCTGTGTCAGGTGTTGTAGCTCTCCTTGTTCTCTTAGGGGGGAGGTAGGGAGGGGGCAGGGGATGGCAGCCAGTAGCTAACAGCTTTCTAGACTGTATCTTCCTTCATGAAGTTTATCTTATGTGCAGGGATGGCTGTTTGTGGTGGCTGGTAAGTCACATACTTTATGGTACTTCAGCAAAGCTTTCAAACTCCTTGACAACTTGCTTTAGGTAGAGGTAGCTTTTTACATGTCTCAGGCAATTGAGATCATCTTCTTGAACAAGCATCTGAATCTGGTCATAGTATTCTTGTTTTATTAAAGTTACTTTAATAGAGCAGGCGGTGTATTTGTGAGGGTGAAACTGGTCGGGTTTTTTTACACTGTATCTCTCCTGCAGCCAGACTGTTGATCTCCTCATGCAAGAGTCAGGATGTCGTTTAGAACATCCTTCAGCTACCAAATTCCGCAATCATGTCATGGAAGGAGAATGGGATAAGGTAACGTAGGGCTTATAGGACTGTAATAACCACTGTTGAAATTTATAGTATCTATGAGAGAATTAAAAATTCACCCTCCTTATATACTTTTTTTTTTCTTATGCCGATTTCTGCAGGCTGAGAACGACCTGAATGAACTTAAGGCCTTAGTGCATTCTCCGCATGCAATTGTGGTAAGAGGCACACTTGAACTCTTTCAGAGCTGTGTAGTTGGACTAATTGTAGTGGTGTAATCTTTCACTATGGAGTTGGTTGTCCATAGTTCTTGTTTTCTCTTTTTTGTTTACTTTAAGCTGCTTGCATGCTATCTCAAGTGTCATACTAATCTGAACTTTTTTTTTTTATTGTTGTAGCATGTGAGATAGGCAGCCCAAAAGTATTGAGGCTAAGATTTGGTGTACTCAATGTTAAAACTCTGTTAAACATACCTAACTGATAAAATATAAATCCTGTCACAGTCCTAAAATAGGTCAGTTTCTGTCGAAACTGCCTATGTTGAATACTAATTTCAACCTTGAAATACTTCTCACAATCTCTGTGTTTATAGGAGTTAGGCTTTCTTGAGGGGAAGAGAAGTTTAGAAATAGAATGCAGTAATACTAATGTGGAGTTGGCATTGTAATAGCACATTACAAGAATATAGAGGCTGCTATAGACCATGAACAATACTGTTGCTTTTCCAGATGGCTTTTAAAGAGCAAATGCATTTGTATTGCTGTTTGGGATTTTATTTAGAGCTTTTTCTCTTTGGGTGGCTTTTTTTTTTTTTAAAAAAAAAGATAAACCTAGAAATAGAAGGTTGGTGGATCCTGTGACTTGACATCTACAGTATGTGTTGTTATGATTTCAGTTGCTTTGAGTAAAGTGTTTCTTGTTTTGATTTTTGTATCTCAAGATGAAAATCATTACTTGGCTCTTCAAAGAGCTTGTTGTGTTGTGTTTAAACATTTATTTTAATGAGATGAAGTTAGAATAGCTATGGTCACTTAGGAAACAAACAGTAGCAAGGCTTTTTGAAGTGTCTATGACTGTAAACAATAAGGAATCAGCTGATGGCTGCTTAGTTCCACTTCTAGCTGATTCATTTGTTGTCAAGACAATTTCCTGTCTGGTGGGGGAGGGAGAGAAAGAGAGAACAGGAAGTGAAGTAGGAAAAACAGATGTTTTAACAAAACATCAGAGGGTACTTGACAGAAGTTTGCATTTGGTTCTATTAATTTGGTCAAAGCTTAGCACCTCTTAATTAGAACATTAGTTCACTTTCTCTTTTGTCAAAGACTTGAAGGAGTTCAGAATATTGCATGCAGCTTTCAATAGTTTGTGCAGACTGAAAATATGGAACTACTATATGGGAATATTAATGGTCGTTTGAAACAAATTTTCTCGTGTTTCTGACTTCCGAAGTTATGAAGTTTGTCTGTAGTGTTAGAGTGTTTTGCATGTCAAGTGAGGCAAAAGGTTTAATTGAGTTATCAGCATTATACTTCTTGGAGAGCTGAATTTGAGAAAAAAGAATGTTTTTCTTTTGTTGTTCAGGAGGGCTCTGAGAGCATTCTCTAATGTTGATGTCTTAACTGGTTCCATAAAGCTTGGTACAGGAAAAATACTTGGTTTAGACTGAACTTTACCTCAGCCAGTATTAACTGTTTTCTTTTTAAAGTTGATCTCCTTTATATAAACTTGCTATCATTTAAAACAGGTAACAGTTTTGAATGTCTTACATGTGTGTCTTAGTAAGACAGCATTATTTGCAAGGATAAGTTGAGCTTGTGTGTGTTCCTTTGTGTGCACACAGTCTCCTCATCTCTTCCTGTCCAGCTTTTGTGCACATGGTTGAGGTTCTGGGTGGGTATTAGTGTTGTCAGCAGCTGGGAAGATAGAGAAAGATCATTACAGGTAAGGAGGGATGCTTTATGCTCTGTAGGTATTCCCAACTGCAGTAAAGTTGGAGCTAATGAAGCTGATAAATGTCTTGATCTGGAAGAGTCCAAACAAGGTGCTGCTGCAGGTGTCTCTTTAAAAATAGAAAATTGGATTTTGAGTTTCCTGACTTTTGACTCACACTGTGTGACTAGATGTTTTAAAAATGTGTACATACAAGAAGAATGGGTACCTAAAAATTTAGATGACACAGTGTATTTAACTAAGTGTAGGGTGTGTGTTTTGTGGTTTGTTTTTGGTTTGTGGTTTGAGTAGGTTTGTTGGGTTTTTTTTCCTTATAGTTAATATGACCTGGACAAAATAACCGGTATACGTAGCTTCCTTCTTTTGAAATGTCTGGTCAGTGAAGGGAGATGAGTATGTATTTAAAAAATTCTACTCATGTTTGATTTCCTGATTTCTGCAAAGTGCTTTAAGTTCTGCAGGTAAAAACTGTAAATATGAAATGGCTGATCTTAATTTTTAAACCTTTGATGCAGTGTGTTGATATTGGGGGGAGTAGGGTGTGGCAGCACCCAGGACAGTTTGCTATTTCTATTTGTGTCAACACAACTGAGTGCTGTACAGTATGTGATTAGTCACGTTTGCTTTTCCAGCATGTAAGATACAGCTGTCTTAGAGAATCTGTAGGAAAACTTTATAATTGAATCAAGCATGATCTTTTTCCCTGAGTAATAGTTAGAAAACACTAACCTCAAACCAGCCTGAGGTTTTGCTTACTTTGGGGCTATTCAGGCATATGATGGCACCTGTCTTGGGTATTTAATTGAACCTAAGAAGAAACTTGGAGATTATTCCTCTACAGTCATCTAGAAAATACCTTCAAATTGTTCTTTACTTATTCTAGAAGTATACAGCCTGCAGCAGGCAATACAATCTAAAAAGTGAGTTAAATATTATCATTTGAGTAAAGTGCTCCACCTGCCTGCATGGTGTCCCTCTTGCTACCAGCATTAAGGGCAGTTCCCTGTTGGAGTTAATTACTCCCTGTGTGGCAGGACTTGGTATGGTTGAAGCCTCATTGAAACTCCTTGCTGAATTCTGTAGAGCAAGGTTTTTTTTGCCCTTTACATATCAGGGCATTTAAGTTTTAGATTGATAATTTTGTAGAACACTGATGAAAACACTTAAAGTAAAAATACAATAAAGAAAACTGATGTCTTAGTTCTGCAGGCTGTAAGTAGGCAGCTACTGTGTTGAGTTTGTTTTGAAACATCTGCTGATAATTTCACTATGTATTTTAGTTACCTATTCAAAGAACGGTTGTTTCAGCAATGTTTACTTATTTTGAACTCCTAGAACATTAATAAAACTGTTGTGGAGCATGTTAATTTACGCAGGTTAAAAATAACACCAAGATCTAAACCTAAACTTAGGCTATTTTCCATTTTGCACATAGAACTTCTGAAGGTTTACTGCTAGGTAGAGTTACTGATCAGAATGACCCAATTTCTTGTCTGTGGTAGTATGTTTGTCCTGTTCCTTTCACAGCTCTGTTTGCTGAGGTTTTCACCTTTGGTTTACATAGTACTGGTGAGTTACGGTACATGCCAAACATCCTAGAATTTTGGATTCTGGAAGGGGCTTTCCTACTAACAGTGAGGACAAGGAAAGAGAACAGTGCTGAGCATTCTTATTAGTAATCAAAGGCTATAGTATGAAGAAAGAAAAATGCTAATAGTGCATGCACTAAAAGAAACAAACAAAACCCTGTAAATGTGTTAACTCAGTTTTGCCCCAGGGTAATCCGAGTTTACATATTTACACTTAAATAATGGCTTGTAGAAACAACAAATGCACTTTATCTTCATCCTTTCTATAGAGGTGAAAGACAGGATGAGGTAGTAATAACTGAACAAAACCAGCCAGACTGCAGTGCTGAGACTTGGATTGGACTTTTCCAGAGGTTCTTCAGGGTGAGGAAACTTGGCTATAAGCTAAGCAATGATGGTGTCTGAATTTTAAATTGTTCAACAGTAATGAGTGTGATGATGTTGAATTTCCTTTGCAAACACTGAGATGATAACAAATCATAGGCACTTGTATTACTTTGGTATGGTTTCAGTTATGATAATTTTGATTTGCCTTCTTTGCAAGGCAGCTAAAGAATATGGAGAAAGAATAAGTTTCTTAAACAGTGGAGTTTCTGCTTTTATTTTACAGTTGTCAATGTTATAAACAGTTTTCTTTCCTTTTAGAAGAAGTTGTAAAAGAAATGATGTACCCAAAATGTTCTTGGATGTCATAGAAGGTGGTGTTGGAAGAAATTAGAAATACTATTAGGAGGGCATAAAGGAGTTGAGAGAAACCTGTTTGTCAGCAAAGTCACTAATTGCACAAAAATGAGAATTAGGAGACAGTGAGTGTCCCAATGTTGAAAAACAACCTGCAATGTGATATTACTGGAGGGTGACTTTTGCTTTGATGAAGTTCATGCCATTGTTCGAGTATGCTGTAGGGCATGTTTTGGAGCAGTTATCAAAATAACTTAGGAAATCAATTTAATTTCCCCATTAAGACTTTAGTCTCTGCCCTTTGCTTTCGATAAGTTACTATTTCAAACTGCTTATCTTTTATTCTAATTTTCCATTATGGCAACAGTAGATTGCTGCACAAAATGTATAATACTTTGTTTTTCTGGAGGTCTTTATATTCCTGGTATGCCTAAATCATACATGGCACTGATGACCTCTTTTTTTAAACCATACTTTGTAACCTAGAACTGAAAATTACACCACTTTGGCAGAGGCATTCTGAGTGGTAGTATTCCTGCAGTACTTTCATGGAATTGCTGGGAGGGATGTTATAAACCCCATGTTGTAGCATTTTTCTGCTCTTTTTACTTTTTTCTCTAACAAAATGAAATTTATGTGCCAAATCCTAAAAGTAAGGAGGGAGAAAAGGTAGGCCATCACATTTAATGGAAACATAATATAAATTTAATAAATATTATATGCTGTGAATGGAGAAGGAAGATAGGGAGGAATTACTGTTTTTATTACAAACTGGAAATATCAGGCTATTTTTAATCTGGTGGTGATGATCAGTGTGAGGTGACCAAGAGCAGTGAAATACAGTGTGTGTCTGCTACCTGGGCATCTCCATGTATCCTAGAGAGCATGTGCACAGCTGGGGGAGGAAGCTCTTATCCCTCCTACTGCTGGTATATAAGCAAACAGTGTGAGCCTGCTGCATGGAGCCATCCACTGGACTTGTAAATAATTGGGATATCTTCCATTTGGTTTTTCACATGTCAGAACATAAAAAAAAAAAAGTTGTCTCACCTGGAAGAACTGTACAGTAATGGTCTAATAATTCCAAATTCAAATAAGCTAAAGAGCTGGATTTGGAGTGCAATACAGGTTTGCCTGTCAGATACAGGACAGCAGAGCACTACAGGCAAGTTTGAACATAAATCATCTTTACTGTGTCATGTTTTATGCTTCACAAAGCTGTATGGTAAGTTAATAGCACTATATGTGGAAACTTCATTCTTTTGAAGAACTGAGTGTCTCTGGAAATGAAAATGCTTTATGTTTTAACTTCAGATTTAACATCTAGTAAGCCTTAAACTTTCATGTGAGCTTAAGTAGGACAGGAACATCTTAAACTTCTTGATTATCCCTCTACTTAAGGAGGCTGGCAGTGTGTTTGAAACTAAGTAAACATTGACCAAATATGAGCATGAAAATAGTGATGTGCCTGAGGTCTGATGAAAGCAAAGGAAACTGGTGATTGAACTGGTTGTGTAGTCATTAGAAAAGCAAATGTAATTTGTTACACCTTATCTCCAGTCTGTTTCTCCCCAGTATGTCTCAGCACATACATTTTCTGTAATCTGGTGAGTTTTGTGGACCAAAACCATCATTTCTGTCTGATAACTGCTAGCAGTAAAATATGTGTACAAACACAAGATAGTTGGTTTCACCCAGAAACAACCAAATTGTGTTTCTACTAAATTAGAATTAGAAATTTCTAGGACTTCAGTTTTTAACATAGTAACTTATTGCCTGATTTCCTTTTTGTTTTTTTAATCCACAGATATTTGTTGTTAGAATAGCAGGCTTTTTTTTTTTCTTTAAAGAAAGAAAACAACCAAAAGCTGTATAAGTGAAAGGAACACTATGAAATAACAGCACTTAATTCAGAGTGTTGAAGTGACTCCTAAATATAGGGAACTTTTTTTTTTTTGTAATCCTGCAAACAACACCTGAGGAAAACACTGTTATATGTTGTGCAGCTATGCAAACAATCGGTGTCAACTCCTATGTAAGCAGTGTGAGAACTTGTTGAGTTGTCCTGTTGTGTTCTGTGCTGTCATGCAGTCTTAAATATGTGAATAGCTGAATTAGGCCCCTTTACTTGATAGAATATTACACTGGAAAGCCTGTCTAATGCTGGGTTTGAAGAATGGTGACTAAAGAGAGCAGGTGAAAATGGGACCCATTGCAGGGGGATCTGGGGAATGAGATAGAAACATACTTGGAGCCCCATCAGGCAGGGAGGAAATTCATGAATAGCTTGATTGCTGCAATGTTGTTGAAAACCCAACAAAAGAAATTGAGTAATGAAACATTACTGAGAGCTGTATTTCTGAAGGGCATAGTAGAATGGTTTCTACTGTTCTGTTTAGGCTCAAACGTTTTCTGAAACTTCAGTCAACCTTTTTCCCCTGACTGCTGCTTTCTGTCATGTCAGAGGATGAAGTTTTTGCTGCTGCAGCAGAAGTACCTGGAATACCTGGAGGATGGCAAGGTCCTGGAGGCACTTCAGGTTCTACGCTGTGAACTGACGCCTCTGAAATATAATACAGAACGCATTCATGTCCTCAGTGGGTAAGTGTTTGGACTTCAAGAGCTCTTGCAGAGAAGGTTTTTAAGGAATTTTGTAGCTTTTGATAGCTGATGTTGTGAAGACTCAAGCTGTATTAAAGCTACTGTCCTGGTGATTAATAAGCTGTAGTGAGATGTGATAAAATGCTGAGTAAAGAATACTGTTCAGTAGACAGTATTTTGTTTCAGATGCCTGAAAACAACCTGATGATGATTTACTTTAATACTGCTAGACCCTGAATTAGTATGGTCATCTGATCTTGAGGATTATTAGCCAATTAATTTATAGTGGAATTTAGTGAATAAGCTGGTTTGTTCTTAGATGAAAATAAGACATTTCTACTTTCCTAAAATTGCTTGTGTTTTATTTTCTTTTTCTATCGGCAGTTTGCAGACATTTGTTCAGAAGACATGTGTTTGTGTGAAATAGTTCCTTGCCTTTTTTTTTCCCCTATTGGTCTCAAGCTTAAGTCACCTGTTCCCAGTTCATTAAAAACTTTATGATCTGTATCATGCTTAAAAGTGAAAAGAATGATTCCAAAAAGACTTGGTCTGTTGGTGTATGTGCACTTTTGAAACAGGTACCTGATGTGTAGCCATGCGGAAGACTTGCGTGCAAAAGCAGAGTGGGAAGGGAAAGGAACAGCTTCCAGATCTAAACTTTTGGACAAACTCCAGAGTAAGATGTTCTAGTGCTTAGAATTTCTTCTCATCTCTGTTAAATCCATTATAACTTATATATCCCAGGGAATTGACTCTGTTTGCTGGTTGGTTGTTGTTTTGTTGTTGGGTTTTTTTTTTTTGTTTCTTGGTTCATGGGGATGCCTTTAGGTGCCTTTACCCTTTGGTCTTCTGTACCTAACCTTTTGCTGTCTCTGATAAACTGTTTGTAATAAGAACTGTTATTTCTTAGCTCTGCTGCATGCAGCAGTGATATACCTTGGTGATTAAATGCATGGTTTAGGGAGGGGTGGGTGTGTGTTATAAATGCCAGCCATAGTGAGTGGTGGAAGCAAAGTGTGGCCTATAACCACTGGTGATACTGGTACTGGCTGGTAGTGGTCTCACTCTTGGCTCTGAACTATGGTTTCTCCTCTTCTTGTGGCTGTTGTAATACTATGTACCAGAGTTGTAAAACCCATGGTATTTTTTATTTTTATAGTGCTAATAGACAATTCCTTAAATGAACACAGCTGGTACTGTTGTTTTACAGCATTATAGATTTTGTTAAATACTGAGTTTTGAGTTAGCTTGTGTAAGTGGTGCTTGTTGGCCAGGACAACATGCTCTGTAACAACAAATACCCAAAGCTATGCTTTCCTGAGGTTCATGCTTCTAATTCCAGGTGTATAGCTGGAAATTTGATAAGCTGTGTGCTATTATTTACTAAGATCTCTTCCAAAACCACTCAAATCTAAGTATGCTCTTACTTGTACCTTGCTTTTGATAAGTCTTTTTTTTTTTTTCTTCATTTGTTTGTTTTTTCTTACTAACTCCTCTGAAGCCTACCTACCCCCATCAGTGATGCTTCCTCCGAGGCGTTTACAGAACCTGCTCCGCCAGGCTGTGGAACTCCAACGGGACCGGTGCCTATATCACAACACAAAACTAGACAGCAATCTAGATTCTGTCTCGCTGCTAATAGATCACGTTTGTAGTAGGTAAGAAACCTTCCTGGCTTCTGAGATGGGAAACTGGATCTTTTGTTGGTTTTCTAAAATAATCTGATTCTTAGGAGAAACGTGAAAACTATTCTGAGCTGCTTTAACAGGATTTTACTGGGAAAAAGCAGTTTGTGCTAAATGAGCAGTGGAGGTGGGGAGTAAAGGAGGTGTGTCAAGATTTTGGTAGTTGGATGTGGGGTAATGGGATCAGACTGAAGCTTTAAAATTTTAATCAGATTGATATGAAGATACTGTTATGCTAATCCTTAGCCACTTATTTGTTGTCGTTTTGGACAGCCAGTCTGTTTATTGATCAACACAGGCTTGCTGTGTTTTTTAACTGGAGAATCAGTAGTGTGTTGCTTATCCAGGCTCTGTCTTCAAGGTTACTGAAATGCAGAAAGCCTACTGAACCATGCTTCTATGAACTCAGCTTTCAGCTGTAACTTTTAATAGTGGACACAGGTGCTTTTACACACAAAGGTTAAAACAGAGGACAAATGTGCAATAGATGTTTCTGATTTACATAATAAATAATACTAATAATATAAAGAGCTATTTTCTCAGGTTTGTAAGGTAGTAAGAATTGAATTTCTCTTATAACTTCGTATTGGCTCTTTAGACTGACTGGATAACTTTCCTTTTGGTGACAACATGGATGCTGCTTCTGACTCTTCCAAATGCAGTACTCTAATAGACATGAAACGGGAAGATGTTTGTTTTTAACAAATAGCTGACTTGAGCAGTTTTTCCTCATCCAGCAAAACTTGGCTAAGGACCTAAAAACCCAGTGGAGCTTCTATGGAAAACTGCTGTGCTCTGCATGCTGGATTAAGGGAATGAGGGCTAGAACATAAGGGCTGTATGGGACATCCATATATATTAGTCCATGTAACAACAGGCTAGCATTTGGGCTTACACAGGAGTTGTTTTCATACTAAGGTTAGCTCACTGGAGGAAGTTAATTAAGAACTGATAAACTTGATCATAGAAATTTTCTGAACTCAGCTGCTTTGACTTGTATTCTTGAGTTACTTAGAATCAGTTTTTAAAGATGCAGACTTCCACAGTACTTCACTGTGGCCATCTTCAGGTTTTGAAATTACTGTCTTTGGCACTTCATGTATTAAAGTAACCTTTTAGCTTACAATTTTGCTGCACTGCATTGTTTCAGCAGCTGCGTGTGTGTGCAGACATTTGACTGTTGCCCACTTTAAGAGTTGTTGGAAATGATCCTAAACTGATATTGAGGCTTCAGTCCTTCAGAAGTGAGTCTTAAAATCAGACTGAAGAGAAAGAGATTTAACCTTTAAACAAGTCCACAAGTAGTATTGGATGTTGTGCAACAGATTTGATACTACCAATCAAACCTCAAGGAGTGTTCAAGATCACTGTGAAGAGCATGGTTTACTGAAGTCAGGCTACATAGAGCCAGATATAAAAGATACTACATGCAACAAACCTGGATTTGAATTTCCCCTGTCTGAATCTATTTGACATAAGTTTGGCCGTATTTTGGGGTTTTGGTTTGTTGGTTCCTTTTTTTTTTTCCACTGAAGTAGTACTTCCTAAACTTGCATATTTGGTGTGTATATACCTACATAGATACTCACTGCTAATGTAATTATAAAAAACCCCAACAGCAACAACAACCCCTTCCCCCCCCCCAAAAAAAAAAGTACCCAAAAATTCACTTGAAAGGAAAGGCTTGCAATCTATCCTCATCCTATTGTACCTGCCTGTAGCAGGGGTCTGGGTTCAGTTTGTGGTGTGCTGTACAGGCTGCGATGTTTGGGTATAGTGAGGTGAGTTAGACAGTGGAAGCCAAATTTTGATGAAGGTGACAGAAGTAACAGTAGTCTAATAGCTTAGACAATTCAAGTTCTGTATTACTTAAATGATGAAACATTGATAAATTTCCCTTTTTTAGCTGGAACTAATCTGTTTTGACTTATGGCAATATTTTGGTTAATCATGCTTGGATTGCACAAATAGGCAAAATGTTTAACCATAAAATTCACTTGGTAAGAGTAGGAGATGTGAGTGAGACACTACTGGGAGTGAAGGTGAGGGACTTCATCTTATTGTGCCAGAGATGTTGATAGTTGAGAATTGATGCTCCTGGGGATGATGATTTTTGGTTTTGAGAGCCTTCAGCCTGATTGGGTGTGTTGGTGTTTTTTGGTGGGTTTTTTTTGTTAATTTGTTTGGCGTTTTTTTGTTTTCTTTGTTGAGGAATAAATCTTTCCTTGTATGTACTGGGAATAAAAAGGTAGCTATTTAGTGTTTTACTCTAATTTTGAACTTGTGTAAATGCAACAACAGAAAGCTTTATTGGATGCTTTATTTCAGTATGTGAATGGTGTAATTCAGGTGTTTTGTGCTGAACAGAATAATTTGTAATGAAACGCTTCAAAAAAGATAAAGAAAAACCTTTGAGCTTCAGTAATACCTAATTACCAAAACCAGAAGCTGTTAAGACAACTGGTTCTGGTTTCTTATTTCAAGACTGCTTCTATTTCCTTCCACAGCCAGGTTGTTTAATGTAGCTTTGCTCTCTGTGGAGTCAAACTTGCTGGCTTCTGTGTTTCACTAGTTAAGTGGACTTTTTGTGGGAGCACCCTGACCCCACTGGGTTATGAGTAGCATAATTCAGTATTGGGATGTGTCTGCAGCTGCTCTGTCAACTGTGTGTCACCCCTTTTAGGAACCTAAAGGCATCTTACTGTGAACACTGTGTGCCCCAGCATTATCCTGCTTGCTTTTCATGTCTGCAGAACTTGGCTGCTTTTCTTAAGCTTTAATATGGAAGAACTATTGTTCCATAGAGTATTACTTTGAAATGAAATATGCTGAAAAGACTTTCCTGAGACACAGTGTGCTTCTTGTACTTTGTGTGAGTTATGGATGCAGCCTCACCTCCTAGGGTGAGTTGCTGCTCTGAGTAAAAACATTAACTCATAACAATATGGCTGAATAATAATGAAACACTGCTCCTGTAGGTGCACGTGTCTGTGTCAGGGTTTGCCTGCTTCCCTTTAGACTTTAAGGAAAAACAAAGTTGTCTTTCATGGGTGGGGCTTTTTGGGTTCAGTGCTCTTCCAGGAGTAACCAGGCAGTTCTTGGTCAGCTGAAAGCAGGAGCAGAACGCACTTATGTTTCTCTATAAACAAGTATAGACATACCCAAGGAAGCCAATTACAGATATGTATATATATGTACATTTTATCCTCCTCTACCACAGGACAGGAAATGAAACTGTATGGTTGTTCAATGCTGCTTGATAGTCTTTAAGCACAGTCTAGGAAGCTCTTCTAGTAAAAGACAATAGACTGAGAGGGTACAGACACTGTGTGAAGCAGAACTTTTTCTAGCTTCAGGCAAGAAGTAGTTTTTTTAGGTGTCTGGCTGCCACCAAACTGTGTTTATAAACACGAAGGAAGTAAGTTTTCTGCTTAAATTAGTGGGGGGAGGTTGTTTGATTTTTTTTTCATTTTTATTTTCTTTCCTTTGGTGTGTGGGGTGTGTTGTTTTTTGTTTTTTTTAAGCTAGTTTATCTCCAGGGATAAATACAACTGTTCATTCCCTTAGTACTGCTGTGTCCTATCAGAGTTGTGTTGCCCTGTTGCACTGGGTGCTGTAAAAACACAGCCTAAGACTAAACCGCTTCAAGATCTCTGCAGTTAAAGAAAATATGTCTGTGGTTAGAGACTATCTTTAAGTGCATCTGAACAATGAACTTGTACTTCTTGCAGTATTACTTCAAAAAGATACATCTGCTGTAAAAGCCTACGTTTATCTTGGCTCTGAAATTCTTATTTGAGAGCTTGTAGGCAAGATCTAAATCAAATAAAACTTGTCTCCAGTTCTCACTTAATTTAATATTTTGAGTGTTAGCTTTTTCTCAGTTTGTAACTAGAATATTAAACATTGGCTCTAGAGAAATGTCTGAATCTTCTTCAGTAGTTTACCATGTAATATTTTGTTTGATAAACAGTATGTTTTACGAAATAGTGTAGATTTTGTGAGGGAGAAGCGTTCAAGTTGAAAGCTCAATGGTATCTTACTAGTTGTGCTTAGATATTGTATGTGGTACTCTGTAAAGAAGGTGAAAAATGACAAAACAAAGGCAAAGAAACATCTAATTTATTGCAAGGTCACATTCAGGAAAAAGAATCATTTGTTAGGAAAATGTAGCTAAGTGAGTTAGATACCTACAAAAACCTCATGAGTTAAAACATTGCACCTATGGTTCAAAGAGACCTATAGTATTTTCTATCCATCCAGGAAATTAGGTAGTAATAAACTGATACATTCCTGATGAGGTTGGTTTTATTCCAAGTTACATGAAAGCATAACAAATGATGTGAGTATATAATATATGTGAGCACATAAAATAAGAACAGTTCTATGTTAAGGTTCATTATGATGGCTTGATGGTTTGAGCTGGTTGCCAGGTAAGACACTTCATTCTGTACTTATTTGAAGCAGCTGTTAATAGAGGAGTTTTATAAGTTGTCTGGTGATGCATTTAAATAAGGTTTTTGTTTGATTGGGGTTTTTTTTAGTAGCTTGATTTTAAAAAAATCTTATTGCTTTCTTTACTAAAAATGCCTCCATTTGTTTTCCCAGGAAACAGTTCCCATGCTATACCCAGCAGATCCTAACGGAGCACTGTAACGAGGTGTGGTTCTGTAAATTCTCCAACGATGGCACTAAATTAGCAACAGGATCTAAGGACACAACTGTTATTATATGGCAGGTTGATCCAGTAAGTGTGCAAAGTGTGAAAACATGTACGAAAACAAGTGTGACAACTCATCTTTCCCTTCCCTCTCAGCTTTTTCCTGCTAGGATGGTATGATTCTTGTAGGACAGGCTGACATGGACCATCGCCCTCTTACATCCCATTCCCTGGGATATAGAAGTCTTGTAAATCTTCTAGCTGTAGGATATTTCATATGTCTTCCCTGCACATATCTATTAGTATATAAGTAAAGGGGTTGATTGATGAATCTAAGCCTGTTTTGACTTGTAGAAGTGATTATGAAAGTATGTCCATACATTTCATAACAGTTGAAGTCTGTGAATAAACTTGAACACACACACAACATTTGAAATTGCTAATGCTTGTGAAACACTAGTAAAAATAACATCCTTATGATTTTTTAACCACACAGCTGCAGGCTGATATGTAAGGTGGAAAATGAAGAAAGGTTTTTGCAGCTCCATTCTGGTATTTGGTAGGATTTGAGAGCCGAGTTTAGTTTCTTTCACTTCAGGTTAGGAAGCCAGATAATCTGAGTCCCTTTTGCTGTTAAAATAATGGGAGGACTTGAAGCCCTGTTCCACATGCATAGTTATGTAGCCCCAGAACTAACAGCAGGAACCATGGCTTTTTCAGGTTATAAGAACTGCTGTGGTTTGTGTGTTACTGGGGCCAGTGCACTCTGGGCCAAGAGCTGCATAGCAGCAAAGCTGACTTCTGTTATTTAGTTTGGAAATCATCTGTATTTTGCTTGTTGGTTTTGTTGTTTTTTTTTTTTTTTTAACAGACAGAATAATTTAGGTAAATTAAGGATCAAATGTTTTTTTGCTGTTAACTTGTCGCTTGACTGTAGATGCACATCTTCCTTGTATATTGATGGGTTTTAATACCACACATCTTGATTAGCACATCTTAAAGTGAATTGTTAGCTGATACTACTTAGTAAAACCAAATAAATTTTTTGTGAGTGTTTAGATTAACCCATTTGACCAAAGGTTGCTAAAGAATAAAAATCTCTAAAAATTGTGGGAAAGCAGTTTTGTAGTATTTTATTGGGTTGTCTCTTTTTTGAGTGCTTTAAAAAAAATTGCAGCCCTTTCAAGCAGGTGGATACTTAAATAGCATTAGGCCACATCAAGTGATTAATTTTTGTATTTGCCAGAACATGCTTCTCACATTTCCTGTAGAGTTGGCAATGTCTTTTGACCTGTAAATGTAATTTGATTTTCAAGGCTGTAGGTATACAGAATTATTCTAATCTATTTGCATAAACTACATGGAAACATCCATCCAACAATGGCTGGGCAAGTGATGGGAGAGCACTGTTTTAAATGAACAGGGTTTGATTTTTACACACACGCTTCACGTGTGTGAGAATCTTTCATTTCTCCCTTTCTTCATCGCTCCTCTTGAAACTGTAATGATGCTGCTGCAATGTGTTCTCTTAATTTCATACCTTGATTTTCTTATTTCTTTACTAAGACTCAGCTACATGTCTAGACTGTCTTAACCTATGCTTCTGTTGTAATTTTCGTGGGCTAGTTTCAGAGTTCTAATGCAGACTCAGCAGCATTAAATAGTGTCTTGAGTTGACTAGGTTTGTGTGGGATGCATTATTTGACTGTCAGAAAGTGTGGCAGAATCTCTGTGGAGCACAAAAGATAAGCACACTCTGTGCATCACCTTGTCTAACGTGCATCTTCTTTTTTAAGAGTTCTTCTTTAACTGGCTCCTTACAAAAATCACTTCTGCATTTTCTGAAAACCGTTCACAAGTTTTTGGTGTTTTAGCTCAGCTACTGCAGACTTGAGTTGATGCCTGAGTAGTTGCTTGTCATACACAACAAAAATTTGGAAAGCTATATGTAAGGCATAGAAGTGCTGAGATTTCTTTTGGTGGTGGGTGGGAGGCAGGTTGACTACATTTGGGTATGTTTGCCTGAGATACCACTGACTGCTGTTTTAGAGCATGGTATAGCAGCTTTATGGTATTTGGAGGGGAGTATTAAGCAGTATGGAAGATAGTAACAGCCACAGAGTTCTATCATTAGAAGAGGAATATCTTATATATCTTGTTTCTCATGAGCTTCAAATATGCTGAAGTGACAGGCTGCTTTAATCCTGTTGTAGAAAGAAATGTATCTGTTCCAGACAAGCTCCAGGATGTGAGATGATGTCAGACACGACTCAGTTTCCTTGAAAATCACTTTAGCTACAGACACAGCAGTGTCTAATGCAGTCCAGGAATAATGATTAGAATGGAAAAGGGGTCTTGAGGAGGTCCATTCATTTGCCCCTCTTTCTCTGCACTCTGAAGGTTATTCTTAGCTCACTTTCTTTTGAGGAATTTACTTTTTCTTGCCAGCAGAGCCCCCAGTGCTGCAGGCTGGCCAAGAGTCACCAAAGCCCTCACAGCTGATCCCAGGAAACAATCCTTCATGTCACTCTTCGTCTGGTCTTTCTCTTTAGAATCAAGAAGTGCTCTGTTGTTTAACACTGAGGAAAAAAAAAAGAGAAGGAGAGAAAGGACAATTAGAGAAATTAAGCTATATTTTCAAATTAGTCACTCTTTTTGAAAAGAAGTTGGTGTTATAAGCATCTGCCATGCATGGAAAAAACTGAGGGAGGGTGGGTGGAGGGAGGACAACTTGACTGCCCTTTCCAAGAGGCTTCAAAATAATTATTGTCAGCGTTTTAACAAGCTCTGATCTACTTGTGTATATATATGCTGTTACCAAGAGTCAGTGCTAATGCTGTACTGAAGCATGTTTCTGTATTTAGGAAGCCACTGTGTGGTTGTTTCACAGTATCTAGCTGTACCATTTATTTTTATAAGCTTCTTGAAAGTCAAGTTCCTCTGACAAGGCAGCAGTAAAACAGTTGTAATATAGAGATGATACAAGATGCTGCATGTGCCAAGTATGCTTCATTCACTAAATCTGGCAGAAAACAGCTTGCTGTAGGCAACACTTCTGAAATAGGAACACCTCTCAAGGAAGGTTTTAAAAATATCTTTCTGTAAATCTCCTTCCTTGAGCAGCATACGCAAGACACACATAAGTTTATAAAAATGTTGGCACTTAACGGTTTTTCCTTGTCAGCATCTGTGAAGGTTTTGGTTCTCTGTTTAACCATAACAGGCTTCCAACATGTCTTTACCTTGAAGAAAGTAACTTAATTCTGTAAAATATAGATAATAGTATTTTTATATTCCAGTAGATGTAGAAAGACTTGACACTGCAGAATTCTTCTGTACTGAAGCAAGTGTAATGTAATGTAAAACTTTGTACACAGTAGTATTTCATGAGTTTTATGTTCAGAATCATGGAAGATCAGAACAAAAATACCTATGAGGGTTCTTGTTTTGAAGGTTGAAACTCAGTAGCTTTCATTTTCTGGCTCTGTAAGCTGGCAAACCTGTCATGCTGTAGATGGACACTGTGGAAGTGTGAAATGTGGTGGGAGTTCATTTGCATTGTCTCAAGAGCACCTCTCTTGTTGCAGGACACTCACCAGCTAAAACTACTCAAGACATTAGAAGGTCACGCATACGGGGTCTCCTACATTGCCTGGAGTCCAGATGACAACTACCTTGTTGCCTGTGGCCCAGATGATTGTTCTGAGCTTTGGCTCTGGAATGTACAAGTAAGTGGTGGCTAGGAGTGAAAAATAAAATTTTGTGGTCAGCCTGCTGCTTTTGTTTCAATATCTGAATACTTCAGGCATGAAAGAAGTAATTGCTGCAAACCTGTGCCAAGGTGGGATTATAAAGAAGAGATGCTGATCTTGCTGCCCTCCTCTCAGTTTGAAAAAAATAATTATGGTGGCCTTCAAATTCTCTTTACACTTTGGACAGAACTGAAATTGGAGTTCAAGTCTAAGTGTCTGGGATTGTGCAGCAATTCAGGTGTATGTGTTTACTGATCATTTCTGAGAAGGGGTGGCATAAATGCATAGGACCTCAGAGAGCTCCTGAAGAGAAGGACAGCAAATGAAACAAAAGAAGCAGAGGACAGAATTATCAAAGGGAAGTAGTTGCTCATTGATGGTTTTAACAAGTAGCAAAAGTAAAAGATGCAAAAAACTATTTCACTTCATGTAACCCTCTCAGTCATCTTAGTGAAAGATCCACAGAGGCTTAAATTTATGATTTCAGAACTTCATCTTTCTGTCAGGCACTAGGGCATTTTGCCACTTCCTCCATGAATTTGAAAATCACTTTCTGCTGTTGAATTTTATGGGCACTTGAGTTGATATAAAAGCTTCTCTTGCCTCGGTTGAGAGCTGTATAGACTTCCTTGTGCTGCCTTGGACTCTGAACTAATTTAGTTTCCTAAAACAAAAACATTGCCTTTCTTCACCCTTGGAACACTTTTCTTCTGTTTAATTGACTAAATTGGCTCAGTGAAGAGCACTACTGACAATGCCACTCATTGGTGTTCTGTCTTGTGAAACGGTGGCTTTATGTGCTGGGATGAAAGCTAAGTTTTGGCATGAAGAACTTCAGCTCAACGAGGAAAACATTCTAACGACTGTGATATTCCTAACTTCTTACTAAAATGTATTTTGTCACTTCTAGTGTTTTCCTCCCTCCTTTCTTTCAGTGTTTTGGGTTTTTTTCATTGATAGTGCTTGTCACTTTCTTGGCTTGTTCATGTAATTTCTTTCCATTTCACTCTTTACTGAAAATCTTTTAGTTGTCTGACACACCAGCTATTCTATCTCTCTTGATCTGAGAGAAAAAAGAAATTATCCCAAATCAAGTCCAGATTCACTGGAGATGCTAAAGTAGTTCTGCCTTTATTTGCGTTGTTCTTAAATGTGTTGCTTTTCAATAAACATGTTGAAATATATACCCTTTCCAAACACTGTTCACGTCAGATAAAATTACCAGTGTGTTTTTGGGAAAGGGTTCTGGTATAAGGCCTTGCTGCCTTTGTTTATTTTCTAGACTGGGGAGCTGAGGACAAAGATGAGCCAGTCTCATGAAGACAGTTTAACAAGCGTGGCCTGGAATCCTGATGGGAAGCGTTTTGTAACGGGAGGGCAACGTGGACAGTTCTATCAGTGTGTAAGTTCTCTGCACATGTCCCATTGAAAGCAAAGCAAGAAATTAGAGTTTGGTTGATGCTTTTTCAGGTTTTCTGTGTGTGTGTGTGTGTGTACACTAAAGCTTCTGATCCTTTGTGATTCAAAGAAGCAATACATTAATGCAAATATTTCAGCAGCGCTTCTGTATGGAGCATTTTGAAGGGTTTGAGCATCTTTGGTCTGCCTCGAGGAGGGTTTGTGGTGTGGAATTTTTTTCTTAGCTGCTTCAGAAAATACACTAATAAAAAGCAGTACCTTTGTCCACAAGTGTTTTTATTCCACAGAGTTTTGACTACATCTTTCTTAGTTTTGTGCCTTGGCTTAGTGAAAACAGAAACTCAGTGAAAACAGAAATTTGAAACCCTCATTACTTGATTAGCATTGGTTTGGGGTGGTGGTCCACATTCTCACCATATTCTTGATTATTTTTTCAACTGGTTCCCAAAATAAAAATGTAGTATGCAAGCCTCACTGTGAAGGTCAGCTCAGTGATGGGGTGCAGATGACACGTGTCATGCACAAGAAAGTAAGTGACAGAAGAGTTTCTCTGCTCTCCAGGGCAGATTCCTTCAAAAGCCCTCGGTTAAGATGACCAACTCCTAATTCATTAAGCCCTCCCCTGTAGAGGGTAAGATAGCTTTCTGTAGCAATTGTCTGAATAGAAAGTGAAGAATATTTTTATTTGTGTCACAGTTCCTCAGAAACCTGAGACTAATGGTTCAATGTTTGTTGTTTTTTTTTCCTTCTGCTCAGGATTTAGATGGTAATCTCCTTGACTCCTGGGAAGGGGTGAGAGTACAATGCCTTTGGTGCTTGAGTGATGGGAAAACTGTTCTAGCGTCAGACACACACCAGCGAATTCGGGGTTATAACTTTGAGGATCTCACAGACAGGAACATGTAACTACCTCTTTTTTTGGTTCTGAATTCCTCCTGCTTAGTGTCAGAAGAAAATTGAGGAAGGGTTTGGGGGACAGGATGGGAAATTACTTAGTGCTCTCAATATTGAAAGAAGACAAAAATAACATGGGACAATAATTAGTGAGCAAGTTTCAGCAAGCAGCATTAGATCAAGTATTAAAAGTAACTTCCTAAGAACTGGAGTAGGTTTCTGGTGGATGTTTCAGCATTTTTATCATTACAAGTGCTTGTGATGGGGTCCTCCCAATTCCTGTCTTCTTTTAGTAGATTCTGCCTTGAATTTAGGAGTTCAAGTTGAGGTCCGAAGTCCCTTTTAGTCTTGGTATTTGGCATAAGTATAAGGAAATACTGCAGACCTGGCTTGTATTGATGTATAGAGTCATACCTAATTTCAAATTCAGAACTGTTTTTCCCTGATAATACTGCAGAGACATCACATGCCTTTTGTCTTGGTGTTGTATTATTATCTGGTTATCTTGACACTTGTGTCTTATCATTTCAGAGTACAAGAGGATCACCCTATTATGTCGTTTACTATTTCAAAAAATGGCCGTTTAGCTTTGTTAAATGTAGCAACTCAGGTGAGTTGGAGATGCTGGAAGGAAGTGGAAATAAATCTGCTTGCAACTGCTACCTGTTTTTAAATATTTAGATGAGAGTTAGAATGTTTGATATTAACTAGTTGTATATTGTGTAATATGAAGGCCTTAATATTCAGAAATAAAGCATGGAATTCTCTGACAAGAAGGAAATCTTATTCTTGTGACCTGATTTTTTTTTTTTTTTTTGACTGATTTATAGCCAAGAGTTTCATATTGTGAAATATGCACTATTAAATGTTATTATCTGGATGTTGCATTGAGGAGTCAGGTACAGAGAGAATTGTGGCAGGTTAACATGCCTGTGGGCATGAGAATGAAATTTTATTTATCTATTTCTGCTTTTGAAACCTTGGGTAAGAATAAGATTTTTCAGAGAGGAAGGGGAAGGCTGAAACTTTAGTTTAGCAATTTGAAGCATCTTTAGTCTTTTCACCTCCTCACAGTACCAAAGTTGGCTCTAAAGTAGTGTACTTTCATGTGTATTTTTTTTTCATTGTTCAAAAGAATGCCATTAATAATGTTTGATGATAAAATAATCTTCTTTATATTTCTTATTTCCAGGGAGTTCACTTATGGGACTTACAAGACAGAGTTTTAGTGAGAAAGTATCAAGGTGTTACACAAGGATTTTACACAATTCACTCATGTTTTGGAGGTCATAATGAAGATTTCATTGCAAGTGGCAGTGAAGGTAACACCATTCTCCTTTGTGCAGAAAACTGGAACACTGTATCCTTCCTATACCTTCATTTTATAGATGACAGTTGCTAACATTATAAAAACAAGCCAACTGGTTCATGAAATAAATTTGAGGCGTGCTGAGATTGTGGCATACTTTAAGAAGTAATTGTGGGCTGGCAGAAAGAATCTTCTGAGAGGATGGTAGAGGTAGAACGCATTAATGACTCTTTTGTGTTCCTCCTCTAAAGCAAAAGCATCTGCACAGTTTTAATTAGAAGTGGGTGGGGTGTTCTTGAGGATTTTTCTTTTTGTGGTGTGATATTTAGACTTCTGGTTTGAATAAAAAGTACTTCTGGGGAAAAACAGCTTCATTTGCCTGTTGAAAATACAGGTGTGGTGAGGTTATTTTAATTTCAGTAGAATCATTTTAATTACAGACAGAGGAGTCTCAAATTAAGCAGTTGTTGACGTAGTCAGGTAGGGTTTATTGGTGATTAAAGGCTTTGTGGTATGTTTTTATTCAGCTGTCTGTGGCAAGAGTAGAAATTTGTTAAAAGGTTATGTGTTCAATTGGTTCAGTTCTGTCACTGGTTTAGTGCCATCACCTGCCATGGAGGTCACTTAAAATTCAAGCTTATGCAGGGCTAAGAATTACACTTGTACTCTGTAAGCAGATTACTGTGAGTACTGTGTAACTCACAGTTCTTAGGAAACAAAGTTGGCCAAGGCATTTCCTACTATCCTGTTTTTGGAAAATACAAGATATTTTTAAAATAAAACCGAGTTTCACTCTTGACTATATCCAGTGGAATATGACTGAAGGACAGCACCTCCAGTCCTCCAATTCAGTGTGAACCTCTTTTCAGGGTTGGACAAGCTTCTTGGTTTGAGTCCTGAGTGCCTGAAAGTTCAGGATTTGTTTAGCCATAACTATGTGTAGTTATAGATACTGTAGTGTACCAGTCCTTTTTTCTCCCCAGTTTGTTGACTTTATTGTCTTCATTGTTTAAAAACCACTGTAGTTAAAACTTGATGGTTCCTCAGATTTGAACTGTCTGAAGCTGCTGCCTCTTTGCAAATGTGGCTCCTGAGAAAGATTGTTTTATAAAACAAGCAAACAAAAATAACAAGTCACGTTGTCATAGCCTGTTGTAGAAAGTAATTGATACACATTGTCATAACCTCTTAAAACATGTTGTCAGCTAAGTAGGGGTTTTCCTGACAGCTACATCCATAGGAATAAAGTGGAGGTCTCTGTCACAGAGGGGAATTGACTGCTGCCTTGATGTAGCTATCTTGTTTTTTTCCAAACCAAGGTACAGGCATTCTGACAACACCAAAGTATTGCTTTGTGTTTAGGCTTTGGTTCTCTGACAGAGCAGAGGCTTGTGTGTCCAGTGTGTGAATTGTGTTGTTTGGTGAATGGTGTGGATGTGTAGTCCCCTTGAAATCCTAAGTGGAATATAAGCACAGCTTGAACATTTGCATCAACACAGCCACATGTGAAGGCAGTACCCTCAAATGAGCTGGTTCAGGTCAAGACAAAGGAGTTACCACATGGTTCCCTGGGGGTTTTCTAGCAGGGAGGTCAGAGAGCAAGTTTGTTTTATAAGGGGCTAGGAGGAGGAATAGAGGAAGGCCTTTAGAGTGATGTCTATGTCAGAGCCTTTCAAACATATCAAAATACTTTCATCTGATGTGCTAGACACTAATACTAGGCTTTTTTGTAGTATTAGCAATACATACATGTCTAGTTTATGTAGCTCTGTTTGGAATATTCCACAGACATTCCTAGAGAGGTAAACCCACAGATTTGTTACAGGCTGCTGGTCTACAGCTGGGACACCACCTCCCAATTCATTCTTGAATATGGTTGGTTATAAGGAGTGACTCTTCTCTAAACATTGCAGTAGAGTGTCTAACCAGTTCACTATTCTATTTGTAGCATGTTGCTAGGAGTAATTAAAAGCTTCCCATCACTAAATAGGATCTAGAGGATTTATTTGCATCTTCTTTAATATGTACAAATTGATATCTTTAAATACCACACAATAATTAGTTGTAAAAGACAGTAATAGCTCACAATTTGAGCCATTAAGCTTTGCCCTCTCTCGTTTGCTCTGTTTGCACTTTCACTGGAGTGTTACAGGTTTTTGGTATTAAGATGTTTTTCGTAAACTATAGAGCTATGATCTTATCTGGTACTCATCAACAGGAGGTGGTTATGATTATTCTTAGTACTCACAGCTTTATAATGCATTTGCTAATCTGCAAATACAATTATATGAAGGGGGCAAAATCTGCAAGTCTTCCTTTTGAGTAAGATTACGACTCCATACCTGTAATTAGAGTAGCTTGGTTTCTCTCTTTAGCCATGTATTGTCTTATTTGTGTTGCAGTCAACTGCTTTTCTGTAAACACCAAGTGCAGTAGACTTGCAGGTGTCAAAAAAGAATGTGTCTCTTAATGGAAGAGCTTTGCCGGTATTCCTTTGATCACTTTTAAAAGAAAAGCTTTGTTAGTGCTGTTGCCCGCCCGAGACTGGTTTCTGATGTGGGCGTTAATGCGAGCTGGTGTGGCAGCGCTGTTGGCCCCACAGGCGGGTGTGTGCAGAGCAGTGCTGCTCATGCTGCTTGTCCCTGGTTTCTGTGCAGATCACAAAGTGTACATCTGGCACAAGCGCAGCGAGCTGCCCATCGCGGAGCTGACGGGGCACACGCGCACGGTGAACTGCGTGAGCTGGAACCCGCAGATCCCCGCCATGATGGCCAGCGCCTCCGACGACGGCACCGTTAGGATATGGGGACCAGCGCCTTTTGTAGACAACCAGGATATTGAAGGTAAAAAAATGTGTGTTGCTAAGAAATGAGTCACTGCTTTGCTTTGTTTTTTTTCAAGTGTATGACTGTTGATTTTTGTTGGAGTTACTCATTTTGTGGAATGAAACTGGTATTTCCAGTTTCTGACATGGCCCCTATAAAAAACTGTGGTGTCACTTAGGATTAGATTATAAACTTATTTATGCAGACTCCTTCAAAATCTTACCTTTAGTGCTTGATGTTTAGTAACGTATGATGTTATAAAATTTAAATCGTGCAGATTAAGTAATGGTATTGTAATGCATGCAAAAGGAATCTCCAAAGTCTAGAGAGAGTTTTCCCTAGAAAAATCTATAAAAATTGAATCTTTACTAACCATCAGTAACCGAATGTGTCCAGGGGAGGGAAATACAATGCTCAGATTTTTGCTGCCCAAATGCACACAGGTGTTCTCAGCCCTTATTGCTTCCCCCAGGATTGCCAAGGAGATGACTGCTGGGGAGTTGTACAGTTTATATGCTTCTGTCATTATGTATTCAACCTTGCATTAAAGACATTAAAATGATATATAGCATATCCTGTTGCCACAGGACCTCATGGATGTGACTTCAAGGGGAACCTGGGCAAAGTAATCAGAGAGAAATCCATTAAGTGCTGGTAGATAAGTAAACACCTCTAGTTCAGAATGTCCCAAAGGTAAAAATGGCTGAAGGGTAGGGTATTAGGAGGAGGAATTCTTTCCTCTCCCTGTTCCAGTGCTTTGATACATCTGCTTCTAGTCTAGTCTTGGAATAGGCAGACCAGCTTGGCTAATCTGTTTGTAACACCTAGAATGCACCCATAAGGAGTCAGAGGCTGTCCTCCAGTTAGTACTCATGGCTTTGTTGTTTGGTTTTCTCCACTGAGGTACTTGCTCACTCTTTCTTATTTCCTCCAGAAAATGAACTAGTAAGTGCCATCAAAAGCAAACCAACAGCAAATGGATTTCTCAGAGCAGTGCTTTTGCAAGGGGTGTAGGTGCATGGAATAATACCTAACCACTTAGGAATCCTAAATGGGTGACAAGACAGCTCTGTAATTAGCACACTCCCCTAGAACTTGTATGTAAATGTGTGTTACTTCTTTTTGGACCAGATGCTTTTTGAATACTGACACTTAACATGCTAAATTAATTTCTATGTTTATATGAATAATTTTAATTAAAATAAATAATTTTAAACATGGAATTTTGCTACAGTATAAGAAACATTAACTAGTCTAGTGCATGATCAGTTAAAATTTATGTAAATACACTATTAATTACCTTATGATAGAAACATGAACTGTTGCTAAGATCTTCAAGCTGTGATTTCTTTCTCTCTGTGTTTTTGTCTTTGCTCAGAGGAATGCAGTAGCATGGATAGTTGATGGCGAATTTGGAGCAGACGACTTCAGTTTAACTTAAATAGTCGTATTTTAAATGGCTTGGGATTTGGTGCAAACAAACATGATTGATAGCTGGACAGACATGCTCGTCATGAAAAAGAACCATTTCTGAAGCCCGGTTGGGGCCAAACATTTACCACCTTTGCTTCATAGTAACCAGTCGAGATGAAGCACGTCCTTAGAACTTTGTTGGACACCGTGTTGAAATTACCCCCCCATCGGTTGTGAAGAACTGTGCTACATTCAGGCTAACCATTGAACTCAGTATATATATTTTTCCCTCCTGCCTTTTTGTCTGGCAGGCTACTGTTCTCGTTGCTCTTCTGTGTAATGAAGTTTAAATGCTTGTTTGGAACACTTTATTTAACAGTTTAGAAGGCTTGATAGAAAGAGTGCTTTAGTCTGAAGAGTATACATTGGATAGGAAAGTATTTCCTTCTCTTGTTTCTCAAGTCTCTCTCCGCCTTACTTAGCTTGAGATCTTTGCAGCTTGGTTCATGGATTCTAGCCTTGCCCGTTGCGCAGTATATCTATCAATTGAGAGGATAAACCAATGAACTATGTCAAAAGCACTCTCAGTATCACATTTGACAAAAAGTTTTGTACTTTTCACATAGCTCGTTGCCCTGCAAAGGGGTTAACAGCACAATTTTTTAAAAATAAATTATTTATAGGATTAAAATGACTTCATTTGTATACATTTGGAATTAAAACAATGCAAGAAGTGTCATGAACATGGTATCACTGATGCTTTTCTGGAGTGTCCTGAGACCCAATCAAAAGCAGTGGCTGGAAGGAGATTTATATAGGCAGTAAAGTTTGTTTCAGATGGAGGGATTCACTGTCCATCTTAACAGATAAACTGTATTAGTTAGGGGAAAAAAAAGTATTCAGAGTGCACCACCAGTCTAAGAGTTTAAACGAGAAGAGGTCTTTTTGGTTTTTTTATTACATAAATATTTGCAACAATGCTGGTGTAAAAGGTAGACCACATTTTGAGGGAAGAATGTGTTGAAAGAGTCCTTTCTTCACAAAGCCAACACTTTGTATAAGTAATTTACGTACAAATCATAATTAAACACTTGTGTTATGGTGGAAATTTTTTCTTTGTTTTATAAACAAGGGTGGACAGATTTTGTTGTTGACAATATACTTTTAAGTTTGCAGATTTAAATGCCTCTCCCAGACCTTGTTGCAAGCTGGTGCTGTGGATATCTTGACACACCTAGGAATAGTTCCACTAATGTCCCGTGTTAAGAAATAACAAAGACGTTTATAATTTAAATATTTATTCTTTTTGACATAAACAGATGGCCTGGCATCTCTGGGCTTCTGCACTACACACAAATCCATTATGGGATGGCACTGGATTCCCTTTTGCCACCTTGGGTGGAAAGATAATGTTGGTACTGCTGCAAAGTAAAGAAGGAGCAGGGAAGGGCATGCTACCAGGAGTCATGTGAGCAGAAGTGCAGACTTCATCCTTTCATGAGATAATGATCTAGTGTCCTTATTAGCCATGTGTGGAAGAAGGGTGGGGGAAGGTTTGCTGGAATTCCTGGGAAGAGTATAGCCACTTTGATGAATGGGAGTGTGGTGTTTCCCAGAAAAACAAAGTAAAGGTTAGCAGGTTAGGGTTTTTTGTTTTTTTTTTTACTTTAGATTCCAGCCATCAGGTGGTGTTTGTCTTGCCTTGTGTGCAAACATGAGCATGAGCTAAGATTCTGATACTGTGGTTGAGACCAGCCCTGAATCTGACATATGAGTCTTCTAATACCTCCAAAACCAGGTAGGAACTTAATGTTCAGCCTTAAAACTAAGGTGAATGCTTTGATGGCAATTACTGTTTTACAGCACTGGAAATACATGTGTAAACTTAGGATTATAAATCAGTTCCTTCTTCCTTTAAATCAGTTCTGGAGGAAGCTCTGTTTCTCAGTTCAGACAGTGTAAAGATTAGTCAGGCCTGTGGCCTTAATGTTGCAGCAAAACAGACAAGTTCTTACGGTCAAGTTTGAGTAAGCTAAACCTTGGGGTTTAAGGAAAAATTAGTTACCTAAATTGTAAAAGTGTTTTATATGTTCAAAACATGGTATAATTCATAAGCAATGCCAGTATGTGAATCTTTGGAAGTTACTCTAGTATTGTATTATTATGGCACTTAGGTTTTCAAACCAAACATTGTTTAGGGAGAGTAATGGTTTGGATGTCTCTTAATGTCTTATACAGTGGTCTGTCACTATGTACTCCTGGAAATAAATTGGGAACATTAGACAGGTGGTGAAGGCTGGATCAAAAGTGTAGATTTAAAGTCTCAGATGCACTTCAGCAGGCATTTTTAATGTGGTGGCCATAAGTAACCAGAGTGAGAGTCCTTCCCTGGTACAGCTGTGGGGGGTGTATGGGCTGATGCCTGATTTCCCCAGCAGTGCAATTAGGAATGTAATCCTAGGACCTCTGCCAAAACACTGCCCCTCTCTTCTGGACTTGGTTTGTCCCTCTGAAGGACACTTGGGGTATTTAGAAGCTGAGTTAGGGAGAAGCATGTGTTGATGTGTCTCCCTTAGTGCCCTGGTGCAGCCATGCCACGTAAAGGCAAGCTCCAAGCAGGTGGCACTGCTTCCAGAGTGTCTGTGACAGCCTGTTTGCATCTCATGGGCAATGAGCAGGCAGGACAGAAAGGTGAGATTAATCTTCATTTTGCCACTCTACTTGGTCCCACAGCAACTGCCAGTAGAGATGTAGCAATGACTACCATTCCAACCTGGAGATGAAAGAGCAACCTAAACTATTTCCAACACATTGCATATTCACACTATGTGGATTGAAAAGTACCAATACTTTTTGTGCACAGACAATAAAATGAGACCGGGGTGGGGTGGGGGGATAAAACCCAAATAAGTTTGCTCATTTGCAACACGTTGATTTCCATGTGCTTAAAAATGTTCGTAGTCTGGCGTGTAAGGCTGGAACAAGAACCCACCCACAATAAATTACTGTATTTCTAGTCAGCAGGCCCATGGTTTTAAGAGAGGAAAATACTGTAAGTGTGTGTACTGATTTTGTGACTTTCTCTGGTCACCTGTTGGCTTAAAATAATTCACAGTAGCCCCAGGTTATTATCAAGGCAGATCTTAAAAAAATGCTGAAGCATATTATTATCTGAATGTTCTTTAGCTGTTCAGGTAAGTAATTTTCAAGGCACAATGGAACACAAAAGGGAAAATGGTAGCTCTGTTCATGTTTTGGAGGGGAGGGAAGTGGGGGAAATGACACTTCTGTTTTTCAATTCCCTCTGTCTTTTCTAAAGTTCTCCAACTTTAAAGTTAACTTCTCTTTATGATTGGAGCAAAGATGCAAGCTAGAAATCTACCCAGATCTTGCCAGTTACTTCTCAACTTGGCCTCAACCAGGTAATGTTTAATAAAACTCCGTCTGCTGTTGGGAGTTGGTGTCTAGTTGTGTATTTTTACACTACTAAGTGATGCTCCCACCCAAAATCCGTTGTAAAGGCTTCCTTAGCAGGAAGCCACGACTTGTACAATTAGCTGTAGCTTGAGGGGATATGTTGTAGTTCCAAATGGGGAGGGAGGTAGAGAAAAAAGAATGGACATAAAAAGCAGGATTTACTGACCAACAAACAAACTACTGTAACTCAAGTGGGAGGAGGAAAAAATGCACTTTCAATAGTTTGTCCATATTTTTAGCTACACAATACACTTGTATCTAATTTCTTTTTGAGACAACTATTAAGAGGAACACCCATCCCATAAATGGCTAATCCTCCTTTTGCCCTCCTCCTGTCTTTTCTACATTGGCTTGAGTCCATTTTCAGCTGCCATACTTGATTTTTGAAAACTGCTACTTTTAACAATGTCAAGAAAGCAAAATCATTAACTATGACACTTTTTTTAAACAGGGTGGACTTAATTGAAGTGTGCAGTGTTGAACTACTGCTGCAGTAGCTGCCTCTAGTTGAAATAAACTCTGTAGCCAAGTTTTCTGTCTATTCATCCAGATAATCTGGATTCAGTAAAACATCTGTGAGAGTGTTCCTCCCATCCGGTATGCGTGTGTGTGTGCGTGTGTTCCACGGACAGACAGAGAACCAAATGTTCTAGGTACTTGTCATGTTTTATTGCATACTTTAAGTCGTGTGTATGTGAAGTGTCCTTTGACCAGAAGGTTTTGGTTAATATCAGTATATTTTTATAAATTTGAAATTCATTGTGCCCCATCTTTTTTCATAAACATTTTTCATTCTTAGGGTATATGTGCTAGATTTGAAACTTAACATTTTTAGGCACAGATGGAAAAAGTTATTGGCTCCTTGAAAACATATGGGACAAAATGGATCCTCAAAGCATGTATGTACTTACAAACCAAGCTGTAGAGATCAAGAAAAGAACTTTATTGTTGATCTCAAGATTTCTAAATTGTCAAGATTTGTATGGAGTTGTGGTGGAACTAGTTAACACTTAGAGCTTTTGGTATGTAATGACTATTTGCTATGGACTGATATTAAATGTTTCAAAGGATTGCGTTCTTAAACTTTCTGGATTTTTGTTACTCTCCTCGGATATTATTAAGTAGTTAAAAATTTCTTTGCTATATTACATTAAAAACATAAGAACTTTGGGTCTCGTATTTATTTTCACTTGTTTTACTAATTATTTACAGAACACCGTTTTAACTTTTTTATTTTATAAATGTGTAGTATTTTAAACATATCTTTAAAAAATGTTCAATTGGAACTACATTAACTTCTGATTTGTTTTTATTAGGATTTTTAAAAAAAAATACACTTTTTCCATGTTGGTGCACAGCACTTAACAGAAATGTTTGTATTCCCTTTCTTTCAATTCAATAAACAATAAATAACTGGAATGAATAGTTCTTAGTTTCCCTAACTTCACTTATATGACTGACTTGGATGTTAATTTCTTGATCATTAATTATAGATTTCTTCCGTAGGATTTCTCTTCCTGACTAGGACAATTAATTTGTGGCACTGTAGCTGCAGCTGAGTCACTCAGTGCTGTGTGCAGCTCTCCAGTCTCTGCTGTCTGGCTCTAATCTACCTCACCCTTGTGTTTGTGCTGCACTTTAGCACTCAACTTGCCCCTGTCCCAGGCTGTGCTTATCTCACTTGCTGAACATCTGCTCCCTTGAGGCTCTGTGAAATCCATCATTCCTTAATGCTGCAGCTTGCTTAAATACCAGACTCTGGTTGCTGGAGGTGATCTGGGAGTTGTACGGGGTTTTTTGATACTTCTTATTAAGAAGGTGCTCCTAAAGTACTTGGATCTCCTGCCTTTGTGTTCCCTCCAACTGACCCTACATTCTTGTCCCTCCTCCCTGTACCTTAAAACAGAACGTCACCTTTGTCCTGAATTTTTATTCAGCTCTAGCTTATGTTGTGTTAAAAAGTTGTGCCTGAATCTCCACTCCCTGTAGCTTTTCCAAACTCAAACCTTTTGCTGACGTGCATTCAATCTTTGAATTCTTTTAACTTATGTATTGATTAGAAAAAGTCTTCACTCCCTCTCGTAGCACCTTTGTATTAACTTTATTCTCTCCCTTACAGTTTAGGCAGTACATAGACAAATGGCTTAAATGCAGCTACCAAGAGAAGGGATATATATGCCTTATTCCTCTCAGTGTCCTACTTTGTGCTGCTTCCCTTGGCTGCTGGTATTTGCCTGGGCTGCAGACCCACTTCAGCCATAAATTATCCACACAGCAGATGAAGTTCCTAACAAACCCAGCCTAAAAAGCTGTGCTTCATCTGCTGTCCTGTCTGCCTTTAATGGGTCAGAAGAGTGCAAGAGAAATGGGTGTACAAATTCTATAGACCTGTGACATTTCAGCATTTGTAAGATTTAAGTCCTGTGGGTTTGTTTGTTGCTTTTTTTTCTACTGTGTTTTTTGAGGTTTTGTTTTTTTTAAAATAATTCAGATTATTTTAAAGAAATTCCACAAGGAACATGGGAGTAGATGTGTGTTTCTTAATTAGCTTAAATCCAAACTCTTCCTGAGGAGAGCCCTTCCTTACACCTTGTCCCATGGTCTCTGTGCTGCCTGGTCACCTTGTGTGTCTTGCACGTTCCAAGGCTGTCACCTCATCCCAGAAGGATGGCAGTGCCAGTTGTCTCCTCACTTTAAAAGACCTGTAATGGTCTGAAGGGTAACCACTGAGGCTTGTATGCCTCTGGTTCTGCCAAAGAGCAGGTGGTGACTGTACTGATAACTGCGTGGTGGTTCATACATAGAGCCCTAATGTTCCTATTGCTACTGCCACTGTCCATCATACCATATACTTAAAGGCTTAAGTGGTCTTTTGGCACTTGTACAAAATTCTAGAGAGCTTCTTGTGAGAAGAAAGAATTAGAATGAAGCTATGACAATCCTGAACAGATAAAGATTTGTCTTTTTGGGCTTATGGTTTCTGGTTGATTGTTAAACCTGCATGTAGAATTGTTCTTACGATTACTGGTCACACCACTGATTTACTATGTTCCATAATATAGAACCACTTTAGAAAACCAAACCAGTAATTTACTAGAGTGAGGAGGCAAGAATATTCTTTAACAAAACAGGCTAAATAACCAACAGTCTGTAACTAATGATTAATTAGGGAGAAACATGGAATGGTACATAATTTAACTAACCCTCCAAATGCAGAATTCTTAACAGCAATCTAATCTCTCTGAAAACTGATGCAGGATCATCATCTTTGCAAGCTGGCCAGGCTGTAGATTGTGAGTGAGGAAAAGGACTCAGTAACATCAGTTAAAATTTGGAAGTCCTGCAGGACTTTGATTTATTTTCACTGATTAGCTATGATTGACAGAAAACTCTTAATGGTTCCTCAGAAAGTTATACTTGGATACCTCAGGTCCAAAGGGAAATAGTCTAAGTGAATAGGAAGGAATCTGTATTTGACCTCACACCAATTTGTAGTAATAGATGATTTTTTAAAAAATAAGTCTCAAGTTTCTAATTGGCTTGAATTCTGTATTACAAGCTTTGGTTTCCAGGTTTCTTTGCTGGAAAACAGAGCGATTTTTTTTATTTTTACTATCATAAAAATTTCTGTGCTCTGTGGGCCTTCCCAGGAGTGAGATAACTGTAGTATCCCTATTTCTAGCTAATGAATCAGATTTTAGCAATTACATTTTTCCTGTTGCTGACACCTCTGAAGATCTCTGTTGAGGTAGGCAGTGACCCTGTACAGTAAGGAAGGCTTCCACACTACCCATGTAATTATTCAGCAGAATTGCAGTCTCTGAAAGCTGCTGCTGAGGTTTTTACAATTCTTATAATAAGTTGTTGGATATAAAGGAACACAGAACTTGCTTATATTAAAAAATTGAGGTGAGAAGTTTGCATTCATTCAGAAGTATCAACTGCTTAATGTTTGATAAGCATCACTTATAAAACATATCTGTTTTTTGTTGGTTTCTCATGGTTAATAATTCACTCTTGAGGGAAGTGAGGAGAATCCACAATTCCATCTCTCTAGGTCAGGATATACACATGCTATCCCACTGGTTTTTCCCCCTGCATCTGTTGTTGTTTTATCCTTTGTCCCACTCCCACTGCTGAAGGAACACTTCCCTTTGTAGAGAACAGAAGCTTTTCATAGTGAGTGATAAATTTTTCCAATTCCATGAGGGAATGGGTCTGCTCTGTCTAATGTCCTTAGGGTAATACTAAGGTGCTATTGGAAATCATGGGAGACAATGCAGCATACAACCTTTTTCATTAACACTAAAGCTCTCAAAATCTTGTATTTAGAGTAAGATATCAAGCTGCTGGTTGAAGTGATGGACTTACAAATTAATGCTCATGTTTCTCAGTGTGAAACAAGTTTAGTGAAATGTATCTACTGTCAGCAGTATAGCAAGGACTTGATTTAGGCCCTTTCTTCTGACACCCAAAATATGTGTAGTAGGTTTTTTTTGCACACACACAAAAAAATAATTGCCTAACATGATCTGCTAAAAAAGTTACTGACTTTCTACCCTTTTTAAGGTTTTATTTTCTCTCCTTTCTCCAGACCTACCTCCTGTCTGGCTTTTGGCCTTACAGGGCAGTATTTTTTGTAGTTTGATGTTGTGCTGTCGGGTAGTCAGTGGAATCCAGATGGGGTAGCTGTTTTCTTAGCTATTTTTTTAATGAGCACGATTTTCAGCAGTTTTTCATCTTTAACACAGCTGAACTTGGACTCCATCCATCAAAAATTTACAGCCAAACTTTTCCTAGAACAAACACTGAACACAAGGTATCTACAGCAATAAAGCATCAGTGTTGCCTTTTTATGACTGGCCCTGAAAACAATTGTTGACTCCAGTTGTACACTAAAACCAAGTACTTAAGAAGAACAAGCTCATAAAGTTTAGGAAGTAATTACAGAAGTGTATTTTTTAAAGTGTTTTAATTGATGTGTTTGTTCCAATAGACCTGTTTCCAAGCACCTATAAAAAACTTAAAGACAGTTATTGGACAGTGAGCGTACAAACTCAGGTTTATACACTTATCACCAATGCAAGAGCTGCACAAAAAGAACTTGCTGGTATCACTGAAGCAGAGTCACATCAGAACTGGGATAACTGGGGTTATGGTTTACCAGACCATTTCCCTGAGCTAGACTGACTCCTGGATTCACCCCCCTGGCTGTGGAAACAGCAGGTTCAGAGTAGCAACTGCAGATAGTCTTTTGCTCTGTAACCATTTCCACTCCCATGCAATCTGATCTTTATCTGGCTGTTCATGATGTAGTTCAATGACAAAATAGGAGTTGAAGGGAAAAAGCAAGTATTAATCATGTTTCTTATTTATCTGCACTCTTACACACAAGTGTCTTGTCCACCAAAGGGATCTTAATCCATCCAAATAGAAGATTTCATAGAGGTTGCTGCAGGGAGGCAGAGAACAGGAGGAAAATGTAACTTTTATTCCATTGATTTTTGCCTGGAAAAAACACCAACACAAAGATGCTCTGCTCCTGTTCCACTTTGAAATCTCTGTTCCAAGTGCTGCTTCAAATTAGGTTCTTGGATAGGACAGCTTGGCAGCCAGAGTCTCATCCTGACATCTCTCAGCAAGAATCAGATTATCAGAGCTGCACTTAAATGTATTATGGAACTACCATCATTACCAGTTCATGCTGTTGAAATGAGTTTCCCTTATCACCATTTAATTCCTACGAGGTCACTTCTGCAAGCAAGGATTTCATCTTATGGAAACAGCAGCTCCAGCAGTTTGGCTTGTAAAGGAACAGAAACAACTGCTACACAAATCCAATTAATTTTGAAAATACTTTATGTTAAAAATACAGAAAAATATTTCTTGTTCAAAGAGGAAAAATATACTGCATGACGACATGATCTAGGTGTGTTCAGAAGGTGTCTGTGGCTCCACAACCAGTCACTGGAGTGATGACCCAATTTGGCAGCTAATGGTTCTCTTTCAACTTCTCAATCATTTATCAAAGCCAGAATCATACTGTGACAAAACAGAAAACATGATACCAGTGGATTACTGACGCTTGTGCAAGTAGGAGCAGCTCTCAGTGTCATGGGAGAGCTGCACTGAGAGAACCTGAAATAGAAAGTCAAGGCACTCCTGCTGTGTGCTTTGCTTAGCAAAGAAGCAATGCTGCAGCAGAGGAGCAGCAGCTCTACCACCTTGGAGTAAGTGGCCTTATCACAGAACACATCTGTTTGCAACTCAGCCAGATCACCTTCATTTTTTAAAAACAGAACTTGTAAAATAAACTTGGTCAAGAGTATTTTCATTCTAACAAGCCACTTACTGTAGGTGCTGAAAGCATGTACCTCTTTATGTTGTACTTGTGGTTTTAAGATTAAGGAAGGAATAGCCTGAGTTTCCAAACAGTGTTTGATCAGGATGAATAAAGGCATATAATGAGGCCAGAGATAGCTGTCACAATATATTACTGAGGCTTAGCAGGATGCAAAAAGATTAAACATGAATACCAGCAATTACACCAGTGGAATAGAGGAGATAAAAATAGCTGGCAGACAATCCCTTTGTTCCCTGGGAGAGCAATTTTTTGAAACTAACCTGTAAAGGTACATGAAGAAACAGAGCAGATGAAAGCCCAGCTTAATCATGGCTTCTTTCATGTGTGATTTCAGTTGTCCTCGGTTATGGATCTCTGTGGGATCAAATACTCCCATGTTTCCACTTGGCACCATAATGTACCTGAAAGTTTAAGAATAAAAAAAAAAAAAAAAACACACAACAAAACCCAAAAATGTAATCACTGAAACATTAGGGAGTGTCAGGGGCAGAGCTTGCCAAGAAGGGACTTTCATCTAAAGAGTTGTTTCACAATTCAGCATAAGAGAGTTCTGGATATTGCACCCATCTCTGCCACTGCAGCCCAGAAACAAAGAATAAGAGAACAAGAAGTACTAAAAACATCAGTCCAGCTTCCATAAATAATGGGAGAGTTTCCAAGTAATAGCCAATTCCAGTTAATTTTAATTGCTGCTCACAGTTAATTGCTGTCATGGGGAAAGCACCCAGCCACAGCAGAAAGTGCATTAGATGAAAGGGACTGAATTTAGCTAAGAATCAGTAATTTATTTAGCAAAAAAACTCACATAGGAAATCACAAACTCCAGTGGTCAAAATGAGATGGCATAGGCCAAGGCAAAGGATCTGTGCTGTTGTTGCTCCTGCCTTTGTCACAGCCATCCTGGGACACCTCAGCACAGACACTGAGGCCAACAGGATGAGTCGGGCAGAACTGAAGATGTCAAATTCTGCTGTCCAAACCCACATGAGAACAAAAGCTGAGTGAAGCCAAGTGAAATGTAAGCCAAGGAAACATAAAACCAGCAAACCAAATGTTTATGTCCTGTGACAACTGAGCCAGCAGCATGTTCTTTTGTCAGAAGAATTTCTCGAGGGAGCAAATGCGAGCACACGAAGTTCTCACTCCAGCTGAGCTCAGGCTAGAGCATCACTTCACTGAGGTGTTATACAGGCTTTACCTGCCTGGAATCAGACTCTCTATACAGGGATTTAACTCTTCGTTAAGCTGGAGCAGAAACATGGTCTCAGAACAGAACACTTGTTTAATTTTCTTCACCTACTCAAATGGCACCACTTTTAGTCCAAAAGGCACTTCCCCACCTCTTACAACATCCATTTCCATAACAGGAAGGGAAGGAAAGGGAACAAGCAACAGGGAGGTTTTCTAGCAGCAGTAGGACACTGGGAAATTAAAAGTACAGACCACAGTAATTGTCTGTCACAGAGGCATTGAAAAGCACGGCAGCATATTTGACCAATATCAGACAGTTGTGTCCCATTAAAATAGTTCATATTAAATAATTCCAGTTTGAAATTCTCTTCTAAAATTGAAGTTTTGAGCGATTGTTCTGGTTTTAGTATTGTAACATAAATTATTGTCCATTTCCTGGGAATGTAATACACTTCATTGGAATAAAAGGAGGAACACATTTCCTGTACCATTTTATCCTATAAATAGAATGCATAATTTTCTTATATGTCTGGGATATGACTGCCATAAAGACTGCATGTATTAATTTTGCTTTTTATAAAGAATGATAACCCTTAAATTATGCAACCTGATTGCATAAGCTGTGAGGCATTTCTTCCAAGAGGCCCCCAAGGTAGGACAGCCTGTATTACATATCTGAGGAACTGAGCCATGGATACAATGCTGCTGGATACTGACAAACCCAGCTCAAACCAGGTGTCACACTCTACACAGCAAAAAACTTCTGCAGCTAACAAGTAAACTGTCAGCTTTAATAAATAAACACATTAGTGCCTCCAGTATTTCCATTCCATGGAAGCTGCTACCACACCAACAGGACACTTCCCTCTCGATTTCCCAATTTTTAAAGAGATGTAGAAGTTCTGACCAGAATTTTCACTGAATTGTAAAGATTTTATTTTTTAAATTTTAATTTTACTCTTTCAGTTTTATCTTTTTAAAGACATGGCAAGAATCTCATTATTTGGACCTATTCTCTCAAGGAGATCTATATAACACAGAAGAAAAAGAAGTTGAATGCTTTCCTTAGAGCTTTAAAACAAGGAGAATGTAAGACAAAACTATGTCTCACTGGAGACACTACAAAGTTCATAAAATAAAGTTAAATATCATCGAGTGTGCTGAACAAGAAGGGCCAGTAGGATGTCACAATAAACATGCTGCAGCTTTGAAAGTCTCTCTTGATGCTGTTTTTGACTAATTTATCCTTCCCAGGATTTGTTTCTGATACCCCTTCTGCACAAAACCTCTCTCACTGAAATCCTTGAGAGAATTAGTAAATTAAGGAAGTACTGCCTGTAGCTGCCATGTGGTCATTGGGATTAAGCAGGTTTTAAAGAAGAGTGAGTAAAAGAAAGAGATTATCCTACCTTTCTATCACTTACACTGCAAAGCACAGACTTCTTCAATCTCAACAGAATTATTTTTCTTCTGTATTTCTAACCTAAATCTCCCCTCTTTTACTTTGAACCTGTTACTCCTTGTCCTATCACTACAGTTCCTAATGAACTGAAAATGCTAAACCCCACACTTGCTTTTGCAGGCTCCCAACTCCTTCACTAGAAATGGGATAGTCCAGGATATGAATGTGGGAGAAACTCCTCAATCCACAGAAAGAAAGGAGGATTACTGATACAGGCTTAACATTTGGACTTCTTGTGGCAGGACAGGCAAAGTATCATGTTGTCTTATTCACTTATTGCCTACACAGCATATCCAAAATTGAGGAAACAATCTTGGATTTTAGGATATTCAGAATACTTATGCCATGTATGACAGATACAAAATGAGAGCTGTCAATAGAAAAGAGCAGTCAAAGCTTACTGCCTGAAGTGTAGAAATAAAAATAATTTCTCTTTTAAAACTCTGTCTGACCAGGTTTAGAAGGGAAAGCAAGTGACTACTTCAAAAATTAATGTAAGTACACAAAATGAAGCAGCAAAGTGGTAACCAGTACAAGAAATCATCAAAGTTTCAAAGACAGTGCATTCTGTCTGCAGTGTCTCTGCAGAAACAGCCTTGCCTAAATGAAACATCAAATCCTAAAGTTGCCAGCATATCCCAAACCAAATACTGATCACTGTGGGTCACAGCTGAACACAGGGAGGGGCAAACAAAACCAGGCAAAACCATGCCCTATGTGTGTGTTTAGGCAACATTTATTTATTAAGCATAAAGTTATACTGTCTCATGTTTCTCCAGCTTAGAAACATTTGAAGGCTTTGCTGGCAGTTCTGTAGGAAGCAAGAGTGATATTTATCAATATTTAAATAGCATACCTACTTTGCCCATGAACAACCAGGTTGTCAGTACAGAGATCCTCAACATTGTTTTAATGAGAGCTGTGAAACTTGTTGTTTAATTCTACCAGCAACCCAACCCAACCCAACCCATCCCTGCAAATAGTTAGCCCTGGCAGGTTCAGGCAAACAAGAATGACAACCAGCTTTTCATACCTGTACCTTACACATTTGGGCCTTTGGGTTCCCTCAGTATAGTGATTGGAGATAAATTGTGACAAATTGTGACAAATCCACAAAATTAGCTTAACACCTGTGAAGGGTCAGTTCTCCACACACCAAATGACATCAGATAAAAAGAATGGTTTGAACTGACAGTCCCAGTGTTGCCACATGGAAACCCCTCCTGACAACTAAACCATTTCCAAGGGTGGCAGCCCAGTGTACAAAGAGCAGTAACACTGACAGCTGTCCTGGGTGAAAAGTCTACAAACCTTCCCAAATACAAACTGGCAGGATGGGGGGCCAAAAACAATGCAGATGAGGGGGAGGGACAAGTCACTAAATGAAGGAGGGTGCAGGGGACAACACCACAGCCCCATGGTTTTACAGCCATCAGCCATGCCAGCCTAAGCACTTTTATGCTGGTAGCACTATCAGGAACAGCATGAAAAAATTATCAACTCTGTTGGCAGTACTACTTCATAATCCCAATTAATCTGCTATTATTTCCTAAGAATTTGGGAATGACCCACAAATTGAGATTCATGGGCAATACAGAGAATGCAAACAAAGGCCAAAAGTTTCATATCCTTTACACTGTTGGGTTTCTTGTCATTTTAATGACAAGAAATTGTGTTAGTTTGATCAGTGAAGACTGTTAGCTCAAGAAGACAACTGAAACATCTCACCATGACATATTATTCATCTTTGTACTACACTTAAAGCTTTAGCACTAGTAACAGTGCTAAAAAGGAAGCCCACAAGCCCTTGTGCACTTACCTATATATATTCCATGTGGCCACTGGCAGGTTAAGGAGAAAGATGAACCAGTGCAATGAAATAAGCATTAACACCGTTACAACAGCATGGCCAATCACCTCAGGCACCACCCACTGCAAAAAGGGGTAAGAGAAAAGAGTTACATGCACAAATGTAAATTCCATTATGAAAAAAACATCTATTTGGGATTATAATCTGATTATAATCATGTAAAATCAGAAAAAAACAGCAGAGGCATGTGATTCCATCACAGTGTGGAGAAATTGATACCTTCAGGCAGATTCCACACAAGTAAGCAGAAATCAAGCCCTAAGATACTGTAACAGAAGTGCTTTATCCAAGCATTACAAACATTTCTAGAGAGCAGCACAGCAGCTCTCTGAACACAACTACACCACACAAGCATTCGAGAAAGAGAACTGAGAAAGTATAGAGAGCTCATTTGAAATCACTGCAGAGAACAGTGGATTTAGTAACTCAGATAATTAAAAACTGCACAAACAGCCTCAGGCTTGGAACAGATAAGAAAGCTGATCAATATAAAACTGGCATAGTTACTTTGGGTCAGCCCCTGGCAATTACACGTTTTTGGCTTGACAGGATCCTGTACCATTCTCTCTCATATTAAGAAAAAAAACCACCTTTGAATCAAAGTAAACACACACATGGAAAGCCACATTGATTTAATGCTAAGACTTTTAGGCAGATTCATTTAAAATGGTACTTTTGTGATGGAATTTGCTGAAAGATGGATGTCCAAAAAAGACAAGCAGGCTGAAATAAGGGATACATGTGAAATACTGCCAATCAAGGCTCCTCAGATACCCATCATACCCCAGTTATTTGCAATATTCAGATGAAGGATGTGGTTTCCTCAAACCACAGTAGATGCAAAGAAGAACAATTTACTTTATTGAGCTTGGAGCAGCACGATCTAGCGTTGATGTAGTCACATTCCAGATCTGATAGTGTGATTATCTGAAGTTCAAGATAAGGAAACACTGTATGATAACTCAGAATACACAAAGCTTTACTTTACTTCTAAGGGAGAACCCTCTGCTCTCAGCATTCACTGTCGCTCTATACTGGTCTTTCAAAGGCACATTTCAACTGGTTACAATTCACTCCTATTTTAGATAGAAGGCTTGGCTACATTTATCATCGTGACCAAGTGATTTTATTATATATTTCCAAGGGCAACCGTTGCACAAGTGCTAAAGTTCAGTTCAGCCCTTAAAACAGACCAGGGAGGCAAACTCAATACGTTTAGTATCAAAATTGTTACTACAACCCTTGAAAACAAAACTTAAATCGAAGAAAGAGTTCATGCATTTTTTAAACTCGCCGCACAAAATACTGCCGTTTTAAGCAGCGAATCTAATTTTTTTTTCAACATGTACAACAATATTGCATTAATTAATACTTTGGTAGGAAATAAGAGGGTGACATCATTACTGAATGAACTTTCAGATTGAAATATGAGTATTTCAGACAGAGAAGTCCTTGCAAAAAAGGCTTAGGATGCGCATGGGCACCTCGCCATGCTGTGTCCTGTAAAGCTCATAGTTCTTTTTTCCAAGGAAATGAACACTAAGAGATTTTTCTTCTACTCCTAAAAAATGGATAAAGGCTTTTCCTTTTTCAACAAACAACTTATCCTTCTAGGATGAATTTCTTTCGAACGGTTTTGCTAGAACTGAGGAGACTCTGAAAAATCCCACCAGGATTGAATGAGTGTGAAAGCCACCTCTCCTTTATTGAGAAAAGTAAGGAAAAGAAGTCAAATCTGTGCCTTTGCACTGCACAACGCCAGCCAGCAAAGACTGCGAAGCAGCCTCCAACAAAAGAACACGGAAACCCTGCACGCCGAGGAGCTCGGAGCCCCACAGCTACGAGCACCCAGCCCGCACAGAGAAAGGCGTCCTTGCAACTCAAACGCTGCTGGCCGCACTTTCCAGGCCCGTGCTGCTCCCGAGCACCAGCGCGGGGCACCCGCTCCTTGTGCCGCGCTTGTGTCTCCTCAGCCGCGGCCGCGCCCGCCCGTGGAGCCGCAGCCCCGCGGAGCGACCGCGCTCCGGGCACCGAACCCGCGCCACCCCCGCCCCGCAGCCCCCGGG